>JBAMNC010001446.1:472500-640423 GCA_037902135.1 Cetoscarus ocellatus
AAAAAGCCCAGAGGCATTTTATGTATGAATTGCAGAATTCCATTAAGTGGCACATGTACCTTCTTCAGGCCTCAGGTTGATGTAAAGTTTTCTATTACAAAATATGCATCTTTGTCAATGTGCTTCACCCACACTCTTTAATAATTCATGGCAGTCTGAGAGCCAATGTCGCGCATGAAGTGATGAGCTCTCCTGTTTATGTGCAAGAGTTTGGAAGAAGTGAGTGGTTTTAAATCTTGTTTTGGGACTCTCTGTAGAGATTTAAAGATATTCATGAATCAATCCAGTCAGAGCAATAACTGTCAGACAAATACCACAGGAGGACAAATGTCTAAATGTGTCATTTTGACTGGGTTAAGCAGATTTGTGGCTCAAGATTAAGTGTTCGATTCATAATAAATTGTTAGTGGAACTCTAACGAGGACGTCCAATCACAGAATTAATCAATCATCCAAAGAATATTATCAGTGGGAGCTTGTATGCCGTTACAGTATCTCAGTCCGAGCCCTGGTCTCTGCTCACACTGCTCTGATGTTTACAGAGCAGAGCCAGGAGCACACACTCACACCGTCTCAACAGCTTTATGCCTCTAGTTAGACAGCACATGGCAGCAACTTAGTTCATTCAGGCATGTTATCATGGTTAAGATGACTTGCTTGAGCTCAAACCGAGCATCAGAATGGAGAAGAAAGTGTATTAAAGTGGCTTTGAATGCCACATGGTGGTTGGTGCCATACAGGCAGGTCTGAGTATTTCAGAAACTGTTGGTCTCCTGGGATTTTCACACATGTTGATCTTTAAGTGTTTACAGAGAATGGTCTGAAGAAGAGAAAATATCCAGTAAAAGCTACAGTTCTCTGGGCAAAAACGCTCTGGTGATGCCTGAGGTTAAAGGAGAATTGCCAAAGTGGTTTGAGATGATACAAAGGCAACAGTAATTCAAGTAATGTTATGACAAAGCTGTGCAGAAGATCAACTTGAATGCACAACATATCCAATTTATGGACTACAGCAGCAGAAGATCACACTGGGTACCTCTCCTGTCAGCTAAGAAAAGGAAACTGATGCTACATTTTGCATAATTTACCAAATTTGAACGATAGAAGAGTGGTTAAATGTTGCTTGGTAATGCATATTGCCATAAATATATGACATTATGATGTATTATAACATATAGAGATGCCCTGAACACTACAACAATACACAATTTTAAAAAATACAGTATCACATCAGTGATACTTATATTACACATGGTCCCTGCAACATTTTTACACTTTACTGTGTGTCCCAGTAACACAGATAATCACAACTAGCAGTTATCAGAAAACAAACTTCAGCCATGGCATTTCCAACATTATTGGATGAGTAATTGTTAAAAATGTGGAAAACTGTCCTACCTCGCACTGTTAACAAACCCTTGGATCCAAGGGTTTTCGGACCACCACCAAAATCTAATCAGTTCTTCCTTGTGCCAAGACCAACAACCCCTGAAAATGCCATTAAAACTCGTTGAGAACATGTTGAGTAATCACTGAAAATGTGGAAAACTGCCCCTTTTAACCGTTAATAAACCCTTTAAAAAATTCCTGGATCCACATCTGTTTTGGGATCACGACCAAATTCTACCTAGTTCTTCTATGCATCATGACCAACATTCCCTGAAGATTTCATAGAAATCAGTTGAAAACTATTTGAGTTATCCTTTTCACAAACTAACAAACAAACGTCAGAATAAACATAACACACTGGATGAGGTAATAAATGTAACAGAGAGGGAGAGTAAAATGGCTGAATGTCTGCTACCTACTGGTGCCTGGAGGCTGCACTAAAACATCAAAAAATGCCCCAAATTCTATAAATTATCAAATAATAAAATAGCACGACATTGCATTAAAAATATTGATACAGAACTGCACCACAAAATATCAACTATTCAGGCTGGTGGTGGTGGTGTGATGGTGTGAGGATAGTTTCTTGGCACAATTTAGGCCCCCTAATACTAACTGAACATTATCTAAAGGCAACAGCCAACATTAGTATTGTTGCTGACCATGCCTATCCTTTTAAACAATCTGTATCTTTAGGGCTTTTCTAAATAAATGATAATTAAATCAAATTGTTATACCACAATATAATTCTGTTACTCCCAAGGCAAGAAGAAATGTGGTATGAAATTTTTATCATATCCCTGAGCTCCTCCAATATTAAACCCTGGTTCCATCCTGCAGTTTATAATTAAACACAAGTTGAAGAAATTATCCACTCAAGGGAAAAAAGTCTTAACAATATAAAACCTGCATGACAACTCACGACTTCAGACTGCATTCATACATCCACAGATTACTCCACTGAATCAGACAAAACAGTTTAAGAGCTATTTCACTCCCATTGTTTATCCTTGTTAGGCCTTATCAGCAGCGTGATGCTTCCCCCTCCATCCTAACCGCCTTTCTCTGCTTCCCTCTCCTCCATATATTAAACGATGGGTGGCACTTTCCCCTCACAGTGCTATCTGCTACGTCGAGTCACCTCCAGACACATTAGCATATTTATCATCAGCCTCACAGACTTCAAAGTCAGTGCTTGCTTTTCTCAGAGAGCGATGGGGAAGCGCCACCAGGAAGCCGGCGCAGATTGCAAAGCGTTAGGTGTTCCCTGGGGATCAAATATCCATTTAGGTGAGAGGAGGGGGGGTGAGGCTATAAGCAGAATTCAATTCATTTATTTGCAGCAGTGATGATGTCTTTAGCAGTGACTTTAAATATTTGCTCAGTGCTAACCGCAGCTTTCACCGCAGTTTTGTGGTGTTAACATGCGGCTAATGCTGGAGGGAGCACTGAGGATTTCTTAGCTTTTCTTACTGAAGATGCTGTCTGAAGGATTATTTCCATGCTGCACGACACAACACGCAGCATCAAAGCAAACAGAAGTCCATTTGCATGAAATAAATCGTAATGCAAATTAACACCTCAAGTGACTGTTTCTCTGCTTTAATTCTTGAGAGATCAACTAATCCTTACATCCCTGTAACCAGAAAACTAAATGAACAGATCTCTAGATCTTATGTAGACTACATCTGTCTATACCTGCCCTTAGTGCACCCACAGCTCGGGTCAGGCTGCATTCGTCCTCACTGAGTGCACACTTGATGGACAGCTTGTCCCAGTGTGTGGCCAGTAAAACAAGCACTCAGGCTAAAGAGAGGTCAGTGAGCATTTTACGCTGTGTTACTGTGCAGCTTACTGTACATGGACGGCTTTAAGTAAAGGGTTGTGTGTGTGCATTGATAAAGGCAAGTGATATTGTCAGGATCATTGCATGCATATGGACAACAAGTGCCCATGTACAAAAGTGAAGCCAGTCAGTCAGGTAGGAAGTCCTATGTTTTGTCTATCATCCAGCAAGACCCCCGTATGAGAATGCCTTCACCAACAGCCTCATTCAGCACAGTTTGGAGTGGTCAACTCTGATCTTGTTTGCATTTCCACTTCCAGCTTTTTTACAGCAACAGCAGAGAAAAAAATCACTTGAAATCCGCGGCTTATTTGAATAAGGTGAGGTGCGTATTTTTGTTTTTACTGCTGTCGCACAAGAATTGACCATTTTTGTGACCAACTGCAGCACTTGCAGCTCGACCTTTTAGGGTCTGTTTGGTATGCCAAAAAAAAAGAGGGTGAGCACCGGTTGGTTATCCGGGTACCTTTTCTCCTTATCCAACAGTGGAAACACTTGTAATTGTGTGCCAAACCAAGCCAAACTGAACTGGACTGCTTGGTGGAAACACAGCTAATGTTACTCGCCTCATTTACTTTCTCTACATTTTAACTATAAGGTCCACTGGTGGGCTTGCATCTGTCATAACATTTAAAGAATTAATCATAAAGCGGAGTGTAAGGTAAAAGGCATGGTTTTAGGAAAATTACTAGACAAGAGAAACAGTGCAATCTCCATGTCCCTTCTGTCTTCTCAGACATGCTGACTTTTAGGAAAAAAAATAGAATCAAATTTTTTTTGTTCATCATAATCAAATATTCTTAGTAAAAGTCATTTACTTTTGAATATATACAGAAAAAAGAGTTTGCAACTGCTATTAGACTGACTAAACTAGTTATTCTACAGGTAGAGAGGATATTAACACATTATTATTACTGACAAGCTAGACCAGAGGTGGGAAACAGGTGGCCCGTGGTCCACATGAAGTCCCCCTACTCCCTTTATGTGGCCCGCCAGTATCTACTAGTATCTATCTATCTAAATGTATCTGCATATGGGGCTGCTGGTTTGGCAGAGTGGTAAGCAACCAGACATAATCCATTTATGCTTCGGCTGGCCCAAGTCCCACCCTTGGCTCATTTGCCGAGTGTCCCCCACCCCCTTTCCAAGCCTATCCACTGTCCAAAAAAGGACAGTGGATAGGCAAAAAAGGCTAAAAAATGCCTAATAACGTAAAAAAAAAAAAAAAAGAGGTATTTACATAAAATAAAGGACAAAATCTGGCTTGAAAACACCAACATAGCAATATCTACAGGAAAATAGGGATACAGTTAAGTTGTGATTGTTTTTGGTTATACTCTTTTTTTAATGTGAAATGGAAAATATTATTTTTAAAAAAAGATATAAACTAGGGATGCACATTATTGGATTTTTTGCTGATATCAGAAATGCCGATATTTCTGAACTCATTATCAATGATACCGATATTTTGGTCAAGTGCACAAAGTCTTTACTTTATTGAAAATGGACTTGTTGCTTTCAATGGGGCAGTATACTGTGAGAGGAGCAACATTTAAATCTTGAAAAAGGAAATTCTTGATTTTAAAATGTACCCATGCAGACATAATAAGGTGAAGTATCATGGCACACTTGTGTATTTTGCAGATATAACTTGCCGATATATCTGCAAAAATTTCAATATCTGCTGATACCGGAATTTCACTTTTTAGGTCAATATCTGCTGATACCAATATCATACCAATAATATTGTCCATCCCTAATACAAACATAAGTAAAATACATTTTATTAATCTGTCAATGCTCAACTCACATCGAAAAAGGTTGCACTGGATCAATAAATTACAACTTAAATACTGATTGCATTAAACTCTTAGTTTTCTTTTCGTTTCTTTTGTTAAATACTACGTAAATATCCTGAAATGTAAAGTATCTTGCACTGCAAAAATCTGGCTCTCCAGCAATGAGGACAGAATTGCCCATCCCTGAGCTAGACCTAAGGGCAGCATCATACTCAACAAGCATTCAGCACAATATCTCAAGCTATTGCACGTGTGACAGTCTTCATTTGAAACATTAATTACTGCGTCCTATAACAATGACGCTTCCACCATAGACAGGATGTACCTCTATTATTTTATCACCTTTAAATTAGCTTACAGGATGTTTCTTTTAATGTGCTGTGACACTTTTATGAACCACCACCTTTATTTTCACTCTCTTTTGATTTTTAAACACACAAGCTCTGCTAATAATGCAGTTTGAATCATTAATACGCCACATTGTAGGTACCCATTATAATTGGAAAATTAGTTACAGCATGGTGTGTAACTGCTTCCTACAACACTAATGCCGTCCTTTTCTCTCTCTCCCTCACTGCGTCATCTAAACCCTATGCTAATGAAGCTCGGGCCCACAACATGCAGGAGGTTGAATATCAATTTAATCAGGCTCTCCCTGCAGGGGCTTTCAGAGGGAAATGACAGCCAAAGTGCATTAGTAATTCTACTGCTGTCACTTCTCATAGCTGCTTACCTTGCAAACAAACTGCTCTAATGGCACCTGCCTGCTGGGCAATTTAGGCACTGTGGAGGCAACAGAACATGAAATGGACTGGAGACCACTGACCTAAATAGGAGAGGGATGGCTCTGAACAAGGAGTGGCTGTCTTATTGTTGGAGTGGAAAACACGTGTGATGTTTACGACGATTCTTTTAGTGACTCTCACCCTCTGAGACACGGAAAAAGTAAGCAAATACACCAATCAAAAACACGTTTAACAGGAAAATGCTGCAAGATTTTACAGTTAAATGACATAAATTGAAGTCATGCTTGTGTTATTCTCCTAAATTTTCAAGTCAGTGATTAAAATCTGCAGATAACAGGTACAAATTTATACTTTAATAGGCAAAATAATAGATAAAAGGAGGAGTTCATTACCTCTACTCATACAATTGAATTGCTTTGACATAATCCCCTCTTATTCCTCAAGGGGATGGGGGAGGGAGAGGGAATGATGGGATTGGTGGTAGTATGTGTGTGCATATGTAAGTGATTGTGCGTGCATGTGTGTTTGTGTGTTGGGGTTGAGGTATGGCTCATTTCAGTGTCAGCCTCAGTTCATCAGCGAGGGAGAAATATGTCATTTCTCACTGCAGCCGGTGTAGCAGCTCATGTTTTCATTCACTCTCTGTCATTATAACACGCTGATGCTGGGGAGCGTGTCAGCTTTAGGACCTGCTTTAAACATGATGGCTTGTGAAGTAGCGCCACCTGTTGGTAATGCCCATGCACTGTCTGACTTACTGACCTACAGCAAGTGTTTTGTTTGATACCGCCTGATTTCAAAATGAATCATTCATGCTGTTTTTTTGGTCTTCACTTGTCCCTCTCTCTCTCTCTCTCGGACTGCAGTGCCAGCAGACTACATGCTCAATATGCTGCAGCCAGACGCCTCTTAGCAGCCAGGCCCCTTCACATCAATATGTCAGGTCAATAGTGTTGGGTGGTATTGAATGTGTCAGAGAAAAGAACTTCACTCAGGGGAGGTGGGTTGGTGGCGGGGAGGCGGACGGCAGCTAGGTCGAGTAGATCCATTACAATACAAGAAAACAGAGGAAATCCAGAAAAATGAGAGGATGCAGGGCGGGAGGGAGGAAGATGATGAGTCAAGCGGTAGCACAGAAACATACAGAGTTGTTGATGTAAGTAAGCTACGTGGAACAAAGTGAAAAGTTGGCTTTGTAGGTGCTAGGTTAAACTGCATTTTTTATAAAAATCACTCACAATCTAAGTGTTGTCTGTAAACCATAGACTGTACAAAGTATTTTGCAAAGTCTGTGTGATGTCAGCTGTTTTCTTAAGCGGAGTGTGAATTAAGTGAATTTATCGCAATAATCGGCTCTGAAACAGGTCAGGGCCAAGAATAGTGAATATTAAACTTGTTCAATATTCACAACCAAAAGTCTTCAAGTGTGTGGGGATTCCCGAGTCATGACTTTGTGAATTGTGACATAAATGTAGCCAATCAAGAAGCGAGCTGACTGAGGAACAAGGAAGCAGGCGTAAATAAAAACAAGCATGGCCGCCCTGAAATATGAAGACCAGTAGACCTCAGGAATGGAGTACCAGCTCATAAGTTCATGCGGTCTCCAGGATTTTTTTCTACAGTCTTTGTAATTTTTCCATCAAAAATTGTCCCAAGACCACCACCATCATTCCGTCTTCTTGTATGTCCTCTACCATGTGTTGTTGCTATGTTTCTTTTTCTTCGTTTTTGTTAGATCACGTTTTATCACGTGAGATTTCTGTCTTGGAGGACTAGGGGTGTGGTGTGCGGTGTTGAGCTTATCGGAGCACAACACACACAGTGCGATTTTCACTCCATTTCTGACATGTTTTGACGAGAGTTTTTCTTACAAAGTGGCTCACCTGCTGGATATGCTTTTGAAAAGGTTCTGACCTCCCCAAACACTTTCCATGGGGTGTTTCCCAGATAGGCTAGTGAAATATATTCAACGGTCCTCCAGTGTGCCAGGTTAGGGTTTGCACCGTTGTGCCCTTAAACTTCATAACACGTGAACATCTACGGATGAAGCAGGGTTACTATTGCCGGGGATGCAGACATGTTGTCAGGAATGATGAATGGTGAAGTGCTTCAAACCTGACCTGACCCACTGTGTGTAGCATTGTGATATCGAATAGAATTGAATCTTTATCTTTATAATCTTACTGAAATTGAATTGTGACACTAGTAAAGATGCACAGCTCTAATGTTTAGTCATAAAAACACATCAGAGCTTGTCCAACAGGCAAATTTCTTCTGCTCACTGAAGTTAAACTCATGTCGATGTGCATCCCTGATTTCAGCTGATACTGATATCTAGACTGATTTATGGAAATAAGTAGGGTTTTTTGGATTACACCTACATTATTTGCAAAATATATTTTAATAGTATCAGTAAAATCAAGCTTCATCTGCCTTTTTAAAAGCTGCAAACACTGATTTATCCATCTGCTGCCAGAAAATAAGCTCTAATTCTTTAAACTTACACTTTTAAATTAAAATGAATTAGCAAAAACTGAAAAAAATAATGCAAATAGGTCTGAAATATCAGCAGAACTTCCATACCTGCACACTCACATTTATATGTTAAGTATACTGTAGATCACTTTGTATATTTTAATACACATTTTTTAGCCACTTAGGAAGCAGCAGGGATAGCTGAAGCCCCTGACCTTCCGACTGAAGGACATCCAATTCTACCACTGATTCACAAGCACAACTGCATACTTTACAAGCCTTTATACTGAGAGCATATTTACCTTTAATTATATGTATAATCACATGATTTCTTGATGTGTAATCATCAGTAGATGCTTTAGGCTACTAGCCATATCAAGTAAATGTTGGCAAGTACAACATTAATTGAGATATTCCAATCCCCTTGCAATAGGTTCATTAAAGATGCCTGTAAATCCAGACTTGCAATGGCACTTTTGAACATTTACTCATGTAGGCATGTCGTCATGTGTTGTTCTCCAGGTGCTAACACGTTCAGGAGATCTCTACAGTCATCACGTCGACCATTAATGAGGAGCAGCCTGGTGTGATTAACATTGTCTTGGGCTCATATTAAAGCCTGATTGGATGACACACAGCAAGACTAAACATTTCCTGTTCAGTCATGGCGACTGCTTGTTTAAGCACACTGAAAAGCTGCTGTGTTTGAGCTCCCTTAAGTATGCATGAATATTTAAGGTGCTGCATGCAGTCAATGAGCCTACCTGATGGCCTGTTAAAGCGAGACCGGATGCTTTTTCAGTGGACTCCCTCACGTCTTTAACTACTACAAAGCTCCAGTGAGAGTCCCCTTGAAAACAATTGATTCATAGTCATCTATCTCATAGCCGAGGGCTGGGTAATCACAGGCGAGGAATCGAATCTACCACACTCCTGCTCCACCGGGGGAGAGGAGTCTGTAATGAAATAACCCTCCGTGCTGCTTAATTGTCTTCTTGGCCAATGGCGTACAGATTCAGGAGTCGTCTGTTGTTGTTTCATGAGTGGAATCGAGGAACCGATTTTATTATGACTTGTATTATACAGCTTCCAATAAATCACGTCAAAATAAGCAGATGACGTGTAAAAATCACAATCCAGTGGCTCAGAGTGATAGAATATAACAAGAGTTCTTAGAATTATTATTTCAAATTCAGAAATGTTGACCTACTATAAAGTAGAGACGCAACAATACACTTATTCTGTAGTTTGACACATACATTGGTTATGTTGTCAAGGTTTTAACTTGGTTTGGTTCTGACAACTTCTACTAAAGGCATGCTTTTTTTAAAAAATCTATTCTGTTCTTTTCTGAGGTGTTTGGGGCAAATTTGATCAGAGCAGCAGGGGTAATTGAGAAGGAAAAGTTATTTTTTTCATTCCTAAACAATTTCTTCATTTTACTTTTAAGCTATAAAAAGTCCATAAACACCCTCAGTGCAGATTATTACATAATAAAACATAAAAAGCTTTATTATTTGTCAAATTTATTCTACAATGGGAAAACAATCAAATTTGAGCTCCAAATAACTGTATAATTCAATTTATAGGAAAAAAACACAAATTTTTACATTTACACATCATGATTACAATTTATTTAATATTCCTAATGGTCATTTTTCTAAGCTGTAGTGCAGCTGTAGCTGAAGTCATCATTATGCAAACATTAGCATCAGCAAGATCTTGTATAGGTTACATTTCTATACCTTTCAACAAAGTATGGGTGTCCCTTTCACAGCTGTTTTAAGCAGATGAAGAGGATTTATCCTGCTGCAGAGGTCAGTATGTTATGAGTTTTATAGCAGGGTTCTTTTTCTAAGGCTGCAGAAAAAAGGCACAACATCTAATGCATAATTTGATGCACAATGCTGATGTGCTCAGAGTTTGCTTTCCCACAGCAGAACCTGATGAATGTTTGTGCACCTGTGGTGTCCTGTCCTCACTATGAGTAGCCGATGTTCAAAGGTAGACAGTCAGCTAACAACTTGAAATCCTCCAAGAATTGCACGGCATAAGTTTTGTTGTGTATTGAGCTGTAAACGGCTTATCAAACGGTTTCATATTTTATTAAAAATTGTTGTATCCCTAGTAGATAACATGAACAAGAATGGCCCGGTCCGACAGATGTACGGACAGACAGTTGAAAACACGAAGCCGTCACTGGCACAAAGGCATTAAAATTTTCCACACTATCAACAATATGTAATACTTTTATGACCATTAAATGAATTACAGGCCAGAAAAAACATCTTTTTTTCCCTCCTGATAAATTGACCCTCTCTAAAAGACAAACAGGGTCCTAGTAAAGGTGTGCATTTTTACACACCAATGCGCTCACACTTCTCCACTACTCTGATCCCTCAGATTGTGCAGTATGCAAATGTTGTGCCATCAACTCAGCCTAGCGGAGAATGACAGGAACATTTGATGCAGCACTGCTTTTTAGTGGAGTCCCTGCAGAAAGCTATTTTCACAGGATGTTATGTATGCATTTTTCAGACAGATTGCTGCAGGAGACAGGAGCTCAGGAGGGGAGCAGACACGACTGGAATGAAACACAAGAAACAGTCTGCTGAATGAAGCCAGCTACAGCACAGGCTGTGAGGAAAGCTGCATTCAAGGGATCTGTTTTTGCAGAGACAAAATAACATGTTCAGTAAATCTTTGAATTCTTTACATAAAACTGTCCTCAGTTCAACAACAGAGTGAAATAAAGCTTTTAACTCTCATCAGCATGACTCATTTCAGTGTTTCAACTCTACTTGTTTACACAAATGAACATGCAATACTGCTCCATTCACTGCATACATTACTGAACCAATTATACAATAAGCTGTGAATCACTATGCAGCGCTGACTCCCTAATCTGCTGCTGTAGTTTATTTGCATAACATGAACTTGAAACTAACACAGTGAGTGAGTGTAATTCTGCTGTGCATGGCACTAAATAGAGAAACACCTCCATAAAACATTAGTAATGTTCACAGAGTATTATTTCTCCTCCACGGAGAGGCTTCAAGCTGTGCAGATCACACATTAGAGTCTAAACTGAAATAGACACACTAATAAGGATATATTTGAACACCTTATAATTAAAATGTGCTGTGTGCTCATCATTAGCTGCTTGTTTCTTTATTAAATCCATTAATATTGATTTACAAGACCATTTCAGACATTTGATCAACCTTTTTCATTTGGCTTTTCTTATTACCTGTGTTACTCAACACAAGGACGGTAATGGTGCAAAACATCTCTAATGGGTTCTTTCCCTCGTGTACCACAACAACAAAAATAGTTTCCAAGGCCATGTCCACATGTAAAAAACAGGTGTTAAGTACATCTTAGCTATCCGTACAAATGTGAGATTCCATTGAAGGTGTTCCCATATGAGCAAGACAAAAGGTGCTCTGGGCTTAAACCTCACACCCTGCGTTGGTTCTTTGTTGGTGCGATGTCACAAAGTGGCTTGTTATTTCTTCTGCTTAAACAAGAGTTGGTGGATGTTGCTAAAGTTTTGTTGATTTCAAGTATATACAGACAGACTATTTACATGCTTACACACTGGGGATTCAATGACTGATTGATTGACAGGTCTAATTTGTTGTAATTGGTCAGTTTCGTGCTGTTCAGCGCCATGTGGCACTGCATTCTGTCTCAAGTCGTTGCTCTAAACTGGGCTTACCACTCCCAACCAAAAGGCTTAAACTACAGACAAAACAATCGTTATGATGTCACACTGGTAGGTCTACTTGATGGGCCATGGGAACAAGCAGTTTGGAGGCTAAAAGTAGAAGTCCTATTGCCGCAGACTTTTTGTCATGTGCATAGATGTACTCTATATAGGGATTTAACGGTTACCGATAAAATGATAAACCATGGTAAATTTCGGGGGGTTAGTATTACCGTTTCCTACTTAATTAGCGTTAAAACCATGTTTGATTACCTCACTTTGTTAATAACTCATGGTGATACTGTTCATTGCCTGGAAAAGCCGGAACTATGTTTCTGTTCCTCAGTAAAGCTGCAGTAGTCCCTCAGACGCAGGTGCGCATGCACAGTTTGCAATGTTTGATCTCTGAAAGTGAAAGTATGGTGGTTGGTGCCTGCACAGACACTGTACTGGAGATTTTTCCCCCCTCTTAATGGATGGTCGTATTTTGGATTGTGCAAGGATGCTGAGGACGGTCACCCTGTCTGCAGGAAAAGTCTCCGTGAGGAGAGGCAGGGAAGAACCACAAACTCCCCCACAGTAGCATCAGAGGGTGAGCGGCATAGCTGGATGTTGCAAAAGACCTCAGCGAGGAACCAGAGAGGTGAAGAGGGTCAGGCTCTGACCACTACAGATCGTTCCTAAATTCACATAATTTTTTAACTAAATTAAACTTTGTTAAATCATTTCAGTGTGAGTATAAGTACTTTTTGAACATTTTGAGCCAAAACTTTGGTCACAATATCCATGATATGAAATTTTCACACCATTACATCCCCAACTCTATCACTGAGAGGGAGATGTGTTGAACACAGTAAAGGGCATATAAAACTCTTAAAGCATAGTATGTGCTCTTCGGGACACTAATAAAGACATATTTACTCCTGTGTGACAGCATATAAGCTCTTCCAGTCTGTGCTAAGGCATGCTGGCACTCAGCATGGCTGTGGCTCTGTCTTATGTTAAAGAGGTCATATTTGCCTTGAATTAGGTTCACATACAGTGCTTGTTTCTGATGACTGCTAGTGTATGTTGTTGATCACAAATGTTCAAGAACCATCTAGTTTCCATATTCTCTTCTGTTCCTCAGGCCATCAGACTGTACAACTCCTCACTGGGGGGAGGAGGAGTAACAGGAAGACTGAGGACGGGGAGGATTTATATTTTTATTTTTGTTCATATTTATTGATATATCTTTTTATCTGCTATATAATGCTGCAGCTGGAATCTTAATTTCCCTGAAGAAGTCTTCCAAAGGGATTCATAAACTTCTATCTAATCTATCTAACTCTAATATATTCAGAGTAGTCCTGATAGAGCTCTGATTGGTTTACAGATCAACTCTGTGGTAATTGGTCAGTTCAGTGCTGCTTGGCGCCATGTTGACAACAGCTGTGCATTGGCATTCAGCGATTAACCGATTTTACTATTAACCGCAATTTAAAACGTCACGGTTATTTAATCCCAAAGGCTCCTCTACACCGAGTGCTTCTGTTCTCACTCGCAAAAAACGGACATTAAGCTGGTACATTATTTTCGGCACAACCTGAACGGAACGAAAACAAAGTTACACCAGCGGTGCACCTGCTTTTAGTGCTGTGCTATCATGAGACATGGAGGCTATGCTACATTAGCTAAACAATGGCAGAAGCATCAAGCAGCGAAGGTTTGTTTCCACCAAAGAAAAAAGTAAAGTCGGCAGTGTGGGAGCATTTTGGTGCATTTGCAGGACCACCACCCAGCTTTACTCGCCGAAGTAAATGTAACACATAATAACAGAGTTAAATTACGTTTACGACATTTTACTTAATGAAACACTGATTTGGTAGGGAGTTAATTGTAGGTTATTGTAGGGCATTGTAGGTTAATATACCAGGTTCAAAACACTAAAATAACATCAGGAGCTTGTAGACTTCCAGCACTGTACCATGGGATCTAATTAATTGCATTTCAGTTATTATTAACACAGCATAAGAGATGTTTTCAACTTATTTCTGTTATTTTTTACAAAAACTTGTGAAGCACTTTGAGTGTCAGTCAATGATAAAGCGCTGTATAAATGTAATCCATTATTATTATCATTATTATCATTATAAAACTTCAAACAAACAAATAATAATAATCATAATAGACAGGATTTAATCAGACCACATGTAAAATTAATTATTGAAGATTATTAAAAGAGTAGATTCAATTAGATTATTAAAAATGAATTTAAAATCAGCATGGATGACAATAACACAAAAGTTACTCACACACACGAATAACATTTTCCCCTGGGGGATCAATGACGTTAATCTTAGTCTTATATTAATAATAATACTAAAATACTTTATTTCAAATATTTACATGAATGTTTACAGAGCAGTTTTGTTTTAAATGGAAATACATAGCTAATATGTAGCTTCTATTTCATTCCAACAGACACAGACACTTTATTTTTTTCAAAAGGGAAATATTGACATGCATTTTTACAGAGCAGAGGTCACTTGATTTAATTCCAAAGAGAGAGTTAGAATTTTTGTTTATCTTTATTTATTGTTTTGTACTGTGTTATTTGATTACTCTGTTATTTCTGACAGCAATAAATAGCACATTACAATCTCTAAAGAATGTTCATGTGATTTATTACATTAGTTAATTAGTAGTGTTGTGAAATTAATTAATGTATAATAATCGTGATAATCGTGAAAACGTGATTATTTCTCAGACTATAATAGTACAATCAAAATCTATAAAAAAATCTAAAATCTATTTGGCTCACTCACTACGAATTGGTTCTTATCGTTCACTTAAAAGAGCTGTTCAAAAGACTCGACTTGTTCACGAACGTCACATCTCTCTCGAAAACCACAGCTGAAGTAGGTTAACAAAACAAAGCCTCTGTTAAGGATAGGAAGAAGATAATATGAAGATAATACAAGATAATGTGACATAAAGGGGTAAAAAACAAGTAACAACATGCACACAGGACCGCTTAGAGTTGCTGAAGAGTTTATCTGATGGTTGTAGGCAGAGGCCTACAATACCCATATACTTCCAGTGTTTGAGCTAAGCTAACTAGCGGTGGACAAGCTTTGGCTGTCTCTTCCTTGTTACTGGACGCACAGTCAAAAGAATGGTGTCTATCTGCTTGCCATAGACTTGGGAGTGAGGCAAGACACGAAAATAACAAAAATGTTGGACTGTTCCTTTAAGAACTTGAGTGCCTCCCTGAGCTTCCTATGTGGCCATGCTCAAAAAAGACCCTGCAGCTTAAAGAAGTGAGGGACTCTCTAACCGATTAAACGATGTAGTAGAACAACGTTTTTTATGTCTTTTTAATGACTGAAGTCGTCATATATTTCAAGTCCAAACTTCCATCCTTAATACTGAAGCAGCTGCACATCACAAGATCACATTCATCAAACACTCAGACATCCCTTCCACATAATGCTGCAGTTTATCTGTGACAGATTAAAGCAGCACAGCCTCTCAGTGCTTCAAGAAATGTGTTTCCTGGCTTTCTGCAGTCTCTCCCAGAGGAGACTCAGACCCAACCCCGCCATCTGCTGGCTCCATCCAGGTGAACAAAAACTCGTGCTGGCAGATGACCCAAAGCACCTTGTGTACTCAGTTTGAGGAAAATATGTCAGACATCCTCATCCTTGGTTCTTTTTTGTCTCGATGAGTTTGATTTAAAGCAGGATGACACTTGTATGAGTAATAAAGAGTGCTCTTAAATATTCTTGGCAAAAACTGAGCATCATTTATGAAGGAGCGAGAGAAGGAGGGAGGGTCTTTGGAGGGGGTTTCAATGCTTCGGAGAGGTGCCTCATTTTCCAGCACCATCTGTTCCTGCTTCTGCGAGCTGGAAGCCTCGTTCGTGTCAAACACCTCCCACATGCTCCGAGGAGGCAGACACCGACAGCAAGGACTCCATCACCTGTTTCAAACAACTGCACAATGTGACCCGCTGCATCCGTTAACTACTAATCACACCATGTTTGATGATGTTGTTAACCCGCTGTTTGAGAGGTTCCCTCCCTCTGGCTCTAGAGAAAAAGTTCCAACCAGCATTGAGCTGCTGTACTTCTGAGGAGGATGACAATGAAAAGACTGATGGAGTAAAAGAACAGGAGGACTAGGGCCGGACCTGGAGGACAGAAAGATAGAAGGAAGACAGAGGCGAGCGAACAAGGCCACGCTCCTCCATTTCAATCAGCTGCCGCCGTCTCACATGGCAGCGGAGCATCCGGAGGGGAGGCGCCGTCATGAATCCTAATTGCTCCCTTTTCACCACATTGCAGGGTGTTTCTATGCAAATCTGTCCAGAGAGGTATCTAGTTTATGCAAAGGCCGACTGTATGAACTGAAATGTGAGCAGGAATCTCGCTTAGACAAAAGCCTTGGTGGGGAGATGCTGGTGTTATAATTCATTTTGGATAAATTATTCATTTTGCACATGGCTCTCCTGAGTGCAGGACGGGGCGCAGTTTCACACACGTTGCTAATGTTTTGACATGTATGTATTCCACCCATGGACGGGCCCTGGCCTCAAGTTAAGATATATTGCTTTAATAAGAGTGACGAAGATGCAAAATAATGAGATGTCTGGGAAGAGAGTGCAGGGGAGTCCGCTGAGGAAGACAGAAATGAGTACATTATTCTTCAGCATGTGGACTAGCAGCAAATTCTGGCACAATTTTAAAACTTTATGAACACCCAGTGATGCACATTTGCAACTCTAGTCATTTAATATGCACACGCCTTAGAGCTGATGGTTGGCTTAGCAGAACTATCACAGTATAAATCCTAGAATGTGTTTATAGCATGAGGGTTCATGAAGGCCAGTGTTCGGAAATGTTTAATACTTTATTTTTGTTCCACTTTTTCTTATTTTTTGGCCGTTTCAGCAGCTTAACAGGCACTCAAACATTAATAGTAACAACAAATAGAAAGGAAAACAGCACTGAATGGGCACTTGCACCTTTGCATGCGCTGGAGTGAGTAAAAGCTTGAAAGTTTGCTGCTGAGAAGTTGTTCATCTATCACAAGACCTTTAAAATATGACTCCTGCTCAGTGGTTGTGTGCTAGGGCTGAAAGGTTTATCATTTTTGGAGAGCAATTTCAGACAATGCAATCATGTGATCGCCAAAGCTTAAATTTTTTGCAGCGCTCCTGACTGACCCAGGATCTGTTGGGTCAACTATTTTACAAATTTGCAGGCAATTTGCATTATGGAAGTGCTGGTAAGCAGGGCAACAAAACACAATGCCTCTGTTTAGGGGTAGAATTTGGAGTAACCCTGAAATAATGAAAACAGTTTATTTATCATCAGTATTAGAGGATGAATAATGTATTCTGTGCTTTTGATCACTGATTTCCTTACTGTTGTCTATACTGTAAACATAGTGAATATTGCACTTAAGCTTGATTTGACGAAAATCGTAAATCGAATTGAAATCGCAATATCTGCCAGAAAAATCAGAATTAGATCTTTCACTAAAATCATTCAGCTCTATTGTGTGCCTTCATAAGGCTACACTTGTTGGTCAAAAAGACGACTAGGATGTTTTTTGTGGTGGCATTGTTTAAATCTGATGTCTTAATTCAGGAGTGTAAAAACCTTTTTTTCACTGAGGACCACATACAAAGGATATAAGTAAGACTGGGCCACAGTTATATACCTAATGTTACTGTATTTAAGACATACTTAGAAATTTAAGAAAAACAATCAGCCTACATCAAAGTCTCCTGTTAATGGTTTGACATTGCAAATAGCCAATCATTGTTAAGGATACTAGGATAGATAATTAGATTTTAGGGATCCTGGTAGGTCCTTGTTTAACTGGATCAGCCCTTGGTAAGGATAATGACAAAGCCTAGTGTAGCTAAGAGGGAGAGCTAATTGCTCATCTACACAATTAAACCTTAGCAGTGGTGCTGCTTTGAGGATGATCAGCACTGGAGTCTTTGGTAAATGGTAATGGCAAATGGACTTGAGACTTGGACTTGTAGTATTCAACGCCAGTCATCTCTACCTTATAATCATTATAGATGTTCATGTAAATATTAGATTAATTACTCTTTTCATGATTATTATTAATTCTACTTCTTTAAAAACTATCACTGTAATCATACAGACATGAGGACTCTCTTAAAAACAAGATGCTGCGTCTCAAGGGGCTAACCTAAAAAAAAATTTATATTCAGCAGAGACAAATATGAAGAAGACAGGTCTTCTATGATTGGCCCATGTATATATATATATATATATATATATATATATATATATATATATAGATATACATATGTGTGTGTGTGTATTTTATATGCATATATGTGTATCAATAAAATGAAGAGTTTGTCTTGCTCTATTGTAAAGTGTCTTGAGATAAAACTTGTTATGAATTGACAAGTGATGGTTGGAGTTTGTATGCCATTTGTCCATCAGTATCAACTAACACATTCACATACTTTCATGCCTATTTACACGGCACTAATGCAGTAGTGGGAGCTTGGGGTTTAGTGTCCTGCCCAAGGACACATTGCCATGTGTCAGCCGGAGCTGGGCTCAAACTTGCAACCTACCGATGACTGACCAAGACACTATCAGACTGCGCCACTGACCTCGAGACAAAGCAGATAGAAAAGAAAATAAGTGCAACTTTTGCTGATATTTGCTGCTGTAGTCCACTTGTCTTCACTTGTTTGTCATGCACAGGTTTCATGTTTTAATGTGGACCTCATTTCTCTCTTGTTTTTTATTTTAGAGTCAGCTGTGGGCCAATTTTAAGTGGACTGAGGGCCACAGTTGGCCCCATGATGGCCTCTTTCCGTGCCTCTGGCAAGAGGCCTGCTGAAAATAAACTGCTATCTCAAAGTGAGGAACACTTGATGAAGCACAACTGGACTGTGGCACCTCCTCTGCCACCGCCACACTTGCGTGAACAGCTGACAAATGGGCCCCAAGATAAACTGATTTAATGTCTGTAATCAGGCAGATTCGTCTTGCCAAGCTCCAATATACAACGACTGAGAGGGGCACAAAGTGGCACAGCCCAATCAGCATTCTTCAGTGTAGGGCTGAACAATATATCGTTATCGTATCGATATCGAGATATGAACATTCAAGATATTGATATCAAAAAGCAACGATATAAATGATATAGATTCCCCCACGCTAAAACTGCACTTTCCACATTCTTTAGTATTATGATGTTTTTATTTTTCTGATAAAAGCTTGGTTTTCACCGAACCTGAGGTCATATCGTATCGTATCGATATCGAGTTATCCGGCATGAATATCGAGATATGAAATTTTGTCCATATCGTTCAGCCCTACTTCAGTGCAGGAAGAGTTGGGTTAGGGAATTGAAAACCAATTCCAGTTGAGAATCGTTAAAAGCTCCATCAAAGTATCGATATCATTAATCTTTTTGCTGGCGGTCAGAATTGTGGCTTAATTTATTACAAAAGGCGCCTACTGCACAACCTTAAGTGAGTGGAAACACCAGAAACTTGCAGAAGCAGTTATCTATGCTGTGACGTGTGTTTGACATTGTTGCCACTGAAAATCTACAGGCTAACATTTGCCCACACGGAAAATCTTTCTTCCAATTTACATTGATTTTGAAAAGAGAAAATTACATCAGGGAGGTTAGAGACAGGCTTTTTGTCCTTTTTTCTTATAATTGCTTCAAAGATATTTGCCAACAAACTAATCATTTCATTTAATTGAATGGTTTCAGTGCTATGCTGCAGAGGAACCTCCTGATCTGAATCCCCCCCTTCATCTGATTACTCTCACATCCTTTTATAAACTCCAGTGCCACCCAGTGTTTACTCATCATACCATTTACATTATGCAAAACGTATTTGTAGATCAATGCCACCACCATCTTTGTGTAATTAACATGAGTAATTACTGTGCTTCATTTACAGAGCCACCCAAGGTTCATAATGGGGCTGCAAAACATTGACCCATGACAATTGATTGATCCCTCCTTCCTTTAAAACCACGGCCCCCGCTAATGACTGAGTAATGAGAAGATAGTGTGTAGCTTGGGTGGCTAATACAGCTTTCACTCCTCATATCCAGATTGGCTGATCTCCCCTCCCCCCTCTTCATCTTCATCTTCATCTCTCCCTCCTCTTTCCATGTTTTCTGCAATGGTGTCAGCTCCTCGCTTAAAACCCCCCCCCCTCCTTCTCCTCCTCCTCCTCCGTTTGTGTGTGTTTGTCCGCACGCATGTTGTGCACGCCGCTCTGTAATCAGCCGCGCAGACTCGCCTTTGGTGGCTGGAGACTGATTCAATATTCCACTGGGTAATTTATGCAGAACTAATTCTCTACAGGAATGGAAGGGCTTGGAGGAAGGCAGAGAAAGAGGGGAGAGAAAATGCGGAGAGGAAGAAATCTGTGGTGAAATAATTATCCCCGGTGTCACTGTAGCAACATTCTGTGAAGTTGATGTCAATAAAATATTGAGCGACACAATCCATTTCAATTTCACCCCAAAAAAGATGCAGCAGAGGAGGTCGGGCACACAGACACACACATATGTTTTGGTTAAACACACAGCAGCAAGGCGGCAACGGCGGAGGCCAGGCGACGTGTTCTGCTTACAGACTCGACTGGGAAGCACATCATCGCCTCTAGTCATTTAACTTGTCAAAACAGCAGGGCCTTGCGTCTCCTCATATTTGGATTTAGTGGGTTTGAATCACTGGAAATAAAGTGAAAGAGGATGAGATGAAAAATGAAATGAGAGGAGGCTTCCCCAGAGAGCCATCGGGCAGCGGCGCAGTATAGATTATGGTCATTTGTGACGGACGGGGTTGTAATCAGAGCCTTCCCGTGTCAGAGAGCATGTTCGTACAGATGAAGATGAACTTTATTGTATTCTCCTCACAGATCATATTGATCAGTGTGGTTTACATTGTGTGCTGTTGGTTCACGAGACAGTTAAGTTTGATGAGTACTGATTGGTAATCAATCAGAGCAGCAATGGTCGTCAGTTTATTTATCGTGTTTTTTTTTCATTGAAGCAAGTAGACAATCACAAAAGGCAAAGATTTTGCAGTGTTTTATTACTTAAACTAGGGCTGGGCAATATATCGATTAAATTGAATAATTAAAAATATTTTCTGCGGAAGATTTAAAAATTTAAAATCGAGATTTTTTTTCATGATTTGACACAATTGTGTTTTTTTGCAGTGTTTGAAAATATAAATACTGAAAATTTACAGTTTTCACAATGGTAGGCCCTGTCAGGTTTTTATGCTTGTTTTTTAAATGAGATTAAATATTGATCATGATAATATACTAAAACAATGCCTTTTTAGGACAATAATGACACATCAATATCTGAGGAGCTCTTTGGGGAATCTTTTTTAATTCTACACCATAAATTAAATAAAATTAAATTAATGTGTAAATAAATACTGGGCCATGTGTCCATAATGTGCAAAGTTCTGGCTTGCACCTTAGCTGACACACAAGATGTACTGTCCAGTATATTTCACTAGTCCATCTGGGAAAGAACCCATAGAAAGTGTTTGGGAATGGGCAGAACCTTTCAAAGCATATCCGACAGGTGATTGGACGATCGTTCCTTCAATCACATCCATTACTGGCCAGTCTGATAATGTAGCAGGCGGGTGGTCTCTACTGCAGTGGTGTAAAGAACAGAATGTAAGCCACTTCTTAAACAAACTCAAGGCAAAACATGTCAGAAGTGGTGCAAAAATATCTTTCTTATTGAGAACGTTGTAGAGAAATGTGGTCCAGATCTGAAAAAACTGTTGCTGAAGCTGTTAGCATCTATGCTAATCTCTGTAAGAGCAGTCACCTCCTGCTGTGGCCTTGCTCATAGCTCCAGCCTCTTCCTTAGGGATGGGAATTGATAAGATTTTATTGATACCAGTGCTATTAACGATTCTGCTAATCGATCCAATTCTTTAACAATTCCCTTATTGATTCCTGAAGATTTTCCGTGTAGGCAAATGTTAGCCTGTAGATTTTCAGTGGCAACGATGTCAAACACACGTCACAGCATAGATAACTGCTTCTGCAAGTTTCTGGTGTTTCCACTCACTTAAGGTTGTGCAGTAGGCGCCTTTTGTAAAAAAATTAAGCCACAATTCTGACCGCTTCTGAACCCTGTCAGTGGAAGGAATTGACAAGGGAATTGATTAGCAAAAAGACTCATGATATTGACAATTTGATGGAGCTGTTAAAGATTCTAAACTGGAATTGGTTTTTGATTCCCATCCCTATTCAAGGCCCCATTTACACGAATACGAATACGGCTAAAAACGTCTAGTATTCATTACGTTTTCGCCTCCCGTTTATACTAGAACGGTGCCCGGAGTGCCTGAATCCGCAAACTTTTGAAACCAGGGTCCAGAGTGGAAAGTCCGTATCCGTCTCCATGTAGATAAGATTCAGCGTTTCAGGGTGAAACGCTGACGTCACCGCATGCGCAGCACTCTTTGACATGAAGGCTGCGCGCACATTGCAGGAACAACAGCTTCGGCCGTCTACCGAGCAACGTGTGCTGCTTACTGTGCTTGGTTTATTATCCAGACAGATTTGTTGTCCAGACAAACAACTCCTGCGTCTTCATGCGTCCACTCACCATTGTTGTTTGTAAAAAGTTTGTCTTCACCGGAAAGCGTGTTGTAACACTGCTGTTTCACTACAAACCAATATCACCATATACTGGCCTGGCATGCGTGCTATAGCGTTTCTAGTTGTTTTCGTGGATCCGTGTGACCGCGGAGCAGTTTTGAAATGCAAAGGAAAAACCTTTCCGTTTTTGGTGACAACGTTGTCGTGTAAATGGGGCCTAAGAGAGCAGTCAAGGAGATGTTTTTGGGAAGATGGAGAGACAATCTGTAAATATTGCAAAAGCTAAGGTTAAAACATCTGCATTAAGGCAAGGTCATGTGTGTGGGTGTGCTATCAGTGGTTTTGAGGGAGTCAGGAGGAAAAAACAAGTGCACATGGACAAAAATTAAAACTAAATTAACTGACATTTTCGTCAGCAAATAAAAATGAGACTAAAATGTTTGACAGAGACTTAATCCAATCAGACCTACTTAGTCATGTAGAAAGTAGAGACAAGTTAGGAATATATCCAATCACAGCTACTTTGGTTGTGTGGAAAGGTTGGATGATTTAAGAGGGACATCCAATCACAACTGCCTTAGCTTCATGGTGGCGGGATCCAATTGTAAAACATGACTTTCAACATGAAATTCAAGGAAACATAAAAAATGCCTTACACTTAACAATTCATATTTTAGTTGACTAAATTTACAGTAGATTTTGTGGCCTAAAATGTTGTGAAATTTCATCAACTAAAACTGAAATTAAAACAATTTAGATGACTAAATTATGACTAAAACTAAAAGACTTTTCAGGCAAAAGTCTAAAACTAAAACTAAATTAAAAAGTGCTGTCAAAATTATCACTGTACTGGAGAAGAGGTGACGTCTTCAAGAATCTCAGTTAGCGTTGGATAATCATGACCTTCATACTACAAAAAGGCTCCTTTTCAGGAGATCAAAAAAATGCTCTCCTACTAAGTGAATAAAAATTGTGCTGTCCTGATTACAATTTGTTTTTGTCCTTTTGATTGGTGAAGTACGTATAAGCCGAATTCACCGACATGGAAGGTGACCAAAAGCCAGGGCTGGCTGGCCCATTAGGGAATATAGGCAAATGCTAAGGGCGCCATGGCCAACAGGAGGCGCCATAAAATTGGGAAAAATAATCACCTTTAACATTATATTAAAACTAGTTATTACTATTGACTATAAAAGTGGAAAAGCTCACATTGATTAAAAGGTAAAGTAATGCCAAAGTAATGTTACTACAAATGATAAAACCAAATAAGTTTGTTCACATATTTACAGGATTTTCAATTTGTGATAAGGATATTTATATCGTATTTCAGATTTGTTTGTATTTGCAAATTGTTAAGCATGCAAATTGGGTGATATGCTATATTATAATTTAAAGATAATGATAAAAACAAGGACCTAGTGCGCCCCATTGGGTAGGGCCTGTTCTGGCAAAAGCACCACTTTATTAAAAAGAAAAAAACAAGAAAATCATTTAAAATAAAGATCATAGGTTTAAGGGACAATATGTTTTAGATTTTTGACTGCAGCTAAAGCAAGTGCAGGATGTGAGAGGTGACATATAAGGTGTTCATGGCCTGAGAAAACTCCCTCTTTTTCCTCTGTTGCTTGCTTGCACCTTTCAGAAATTGTTTGCTCAAATTGTCATAGAAATTCCCTTTGGGGCGGCCAAGGTTTAGTTCATTCATTCATTCATTCATTCATTCAGACACCAAGACATGTAAAAAAAAGTTTGGATTTAGCACCAGGACTTCTGGAAGTCTCTGACTCTCCAGGAAAGTTCCTGTGATGGAAATTCAGTTTTACCGAATTTCTGCGACCTTGTTACGGGCATTTTCAGTCATTTCTGACTTCATAGATTAAAATGATTGGTCAATTAATTGAAAAAAATTACCTGGAGATGCTTTAACCAGCGATCACTGTTATTGATTGAGTTGAGGATTTGGTGGAGATTATCTTAGAATAATTATCTAATCATCACACACCCTGAGGGCTTTCATACATAAAAGTGAGCAGAGAGGGAATCATAATTCATCTGAGAGTGTTCCTCTTCATCTAAATCTAATAGCCTACAGTATTAAGGCAGGGCCGGTGACTAAATCCCAGGATTCCCACTCCCTAGGGAGACCCAGTTTCCCTCGATCTGAGCAGTCTGGGAAATTCAATTCCTCCACAGGGAGTTCAGTGTGTGTGAGTGTGTGTGCTTGTAAGATTGGACTATTAGCCTGTACTGTTTCTGATACGACAAAGATGCTCAAGAGGCACTTTCAGGGAGGATCAGTGGGCTGCCTCTCATGATGAAAACATGTAAGCTGACAGTCCCTCAAGTGTTTTTGAGCATTCAGATGATCTATGTATTTACACAGGCTGATGCACTGTGCCTCAAACTCAAATGCTGCAAGCAAGGGTATCAAAATCTTACTGTTGTCACATCAATACTAACCAAACAGAGTGCTTTATTCTGCCTCATAGGCTGAGCCAGACCTCAAGGCTCTGCCTCCCTGTGTCAGAGAGGCTGTCAAATGTTTGAGGAAGGTGTTATTTTTCATTAATTCAGGTTGTGTTGGAGTTAGGGATGGGAATTCATAAGATTGTATTGATACATATGCCATTATTGATTCTGCTTACTGATTCAATTTAGGGATGCACGATATTGGATTTTTGCCGATATCCGATATGCCGATATTTTTTAATTCATTATCGCCCATTCCGATACCGATACTGATATTTCTGATCAAGAGCACAAGCTCTGTACTGAACAAAGATTGACTTGTTTCTTTCAGTGTTACTGTATATTTTTGGGAGGTGTAAAACAAGCAAAACAGCATTTAACTCTTGCAAAAATGAAACATTTAATATTTATTTTATTTTTATTTTTTTATTTTATCTATTTTGAGTAATTTGCCAATATTCCAGCTGATATATGGCCGATAATACATTGGCTGTAAATATCGCAAAAATTTCAATATCTGCCGATACCGATACTTAAGTTTATAGGCTGATATCAGCCAATACTGATATCAAACCGACAATACCGTGCATCCCTAATTCAATACTTTTTTTGTGTGTGTGATCAACTTTTTATTAAATTTTAACATAGACCAAGACCAAACACAAATATTGATTTAACTCTTAAACAGTTCCCTTATCAATTCCTAGACTCCATGTGTGAGCAAAAGTTGGCCTACACAGGTTTTCAGTGGCAACAGGTTAGACGCTTCACCCTTATTATTTAATGCCATGCTACAAAGTCCCCTGCAATGTGTCTCTCCAATTTAGTCTCCCTTCTGCCAAAAACATTATTTTTGACTTCTTTGTTATTGTTTTCTGCCGACTGCCTCTGAAAAGAGCCTGATGTTCTTGATTTACAAAGAAATGACTAATGATATTGATTCCTTCCTTGGGAGGTTTTTATCGATTTTCAGTAAGAATTTGTTTTAATAATATGTAAAAACATGAACAAAAGTGCACAGAAGTTAGTTTATCTGATGCTGAAGTGGCCCTTCTTACTGCATGCTACCTACGTGCCTCTGCTCTGTGCTGCGTAACAAAGCTTTTACCCCACTATCTGTTTTCTTCAGTGGTTGGTGAAAATGTTTCATAAGGTCCCTTTAATATCTCAAAGCAGAGGAGTTGATTTCACCATGTTAACTGTTAGTTTGGAATTATCACTTCTCTTGATTTTCATCAAACTATCAAACTGCTGCTGATCCATCTCATTTGTGTAGGAGTGTCATACACTTGCACAGTTTCAATGTATGTGTACTTTTTTGTGAGTAAGAAAGCCTGAATTTACAAAGAAAGCTAATAACCAGCATCACGCTATCCCTAACTGGAGCTTAAAGCTGTAAAACCAGCTTACTTAAAGAAAACTTTGGAGTATTGGCACAGAAATGCTGCCAATATTTTTGTTCAACTTCGATAGTGTGCAAGAGTTTGCCAGCAATTTCTAACAGCTGAACAAAAGACATTGCCCAAAATTGGTTGTCCATGGACCTCTGATTTTCTTGCCATGATAATTAAACTGGTTTAAATATCCTTTGATTCATATTTTCATATTGCGACAACTTGATGCAAAGATTAAGTGATATATATCTTCTGAAGGCATGTTTTAAAAGCCCTCACCATAACAATTTCTGAGGTTTAATCAGAGGCTTGTTTAGGCTTTTCTTTGTGGGTTATAAGATGACAAAACGGTTTATCATCCAATTATTGAGTTGAAGGAAATCCTCATCAGGAAGTCACCTCAGCACTTCCAAACCAACAGTTAAACAGTGAAGTTCAGTCTTTGTACAGGTTTATCTCCAATGGATATGAAGCTAGCGCTATCTAGTGGATAACATCCATACTGCAACAAATGTGCAGTTTATGATCCTCAAGCCTACAGGGATATTTTCTGAATGAGCATACTCCTTTGGGATATTAACCTATTAGTATCACCTCAGCACTGGATTATAATACTGCTGATATAAGCACAGACGGTTACAGCTGAGTTTACCCTTGACACAATTGCTTAGACGTATGTTAATTAAGTTAAATTAATTTAAGGGCACAGTCATTGCGTCACAAGTTAATCCAATCAAAATACAATCATTGTTCTGAAAAGGATAACTCAGTTTCAAACAAAACCTCCAACTGTTGCCTATCTTTAACTCGACATGAGCAACATCAAAAATAACACCGCTCTGAGATACAACTTTGCAAAAAACACCAAACCTGGAACCATTTTTTTTAGTATCCAGCTAGAACAGCAATAAGGCACTCACCTCAAGTACATGTTCATGTTCTTCTCCACTTAACGTCCAGAAAAAGCCCATGCAAGAGAGTCTGTAGGGGGTGCGGCACATTTGATGGACTTTCTCTGATACTCCTGCGGTTAAGATGAGGAAGAAATCAAAGTCATTCAGAGAAAAGGTAGATATAACATATCCAGTTTCACTATCTAAGAATAAAAGGTAAAAACATGAACAAATGCCCACACAAAAAACAGAAAAACTTTCCTGAATTTACTGAGGTGAGCAGGGTGTGTGAAAGCTCACAATGTTTTTTTTTTTAACCCAAAATTTACCCTGAAACTACTGTGCTGCCCCTCTTGTGTTTTTCATTCCCCTCCCCTCCACTGACTGCAATGAAACCTTATGAAAACTGAGTAATTGAGATTAAAAGGTTACTGTGCCACATGGCATGTAGAACTTTTTTTTTTGTTCATGATCATTATTACCATTATTTTGCAATATTTGCGTTTTTGCAAACATATTTCTCTACATTGCCCAGTCTTTAATGTTAAAATTGATAGCCTCACAAGCAAATATTTTCAATGAAAGTATGTGGTTGTTAGACTGTTTGATTTGGAAGGAAGCACAAGTCCGGATTAGATCGGTTAGCCAACCATTTATTGACAATACGTAAAGCAATACACAAATATAAAAAACCAGTCAGCTGCTGAGGTCTCTGATCTGCTCGCCCCCCAGGATGATCAGAAAAGAGCCCAGGACAAAGGATGATACAATATCTTATACACTTTGGGGCGGTGTCTTCATCATTACACTTATTTTGGAGCAAAGTGTACAGAACAGGAAATCTAACTGTCTGGTTTCATAAGCTATGTCTGATAGAAAAGATCAAACACAAAGCAGGAGGTTAACAGTAGGTATTTTCAGTTCAGCTAAGTCAGCAAAATCAGCAGGAACTGAAAACGAGTAGCAAGTCTGGAAATATCCGACTGGAAACAGGAGCATGGTTCATTTTGTAAAAATATGACATTCTTATCTGAAACAGTAAAAACATGAAATCTTTGAACAAATGTTAGCATAAATCACAAAATATATAGTAACTTGAATAAATTTTAGCATAGAAATCACTGAAATATCTGGCATGGTGCATGTTTTAAAAATAAGTAAGTAATCATGTTTCATAATTAGGATATCAATACCTATTAAAATAAGTATTTGATGGTAAGTAATGTTAAGTAATTATGATTTTTGCCCAATGCTCTGCCGTTTGTCAAACCAAGAATGTGTGAAGCAAACTGCAAAATTAATATGGCAAATAAATAAATAAACAATGAACCACTTAGAATTATTGAAGCCAAGTTATTCTGTTTAAGGACACAAATAAGTGTCAAACAGTGGTGAAAACATTCTTCAGGTGAAATTAAAGAATAAATAGTAAATCTAACAGTGTACTTAACAGTACTTTCAGGCTTATAAAGTATTTCAATTATGTTTGGCCCATTTTTTTTTTTTTAAATTGAGCTTTGGGTTTTCTTGAAATGATAAATATGGCTTTGGATGTTTTAGAAAAATGCAACTTTTGTTTAAAGCATCAATTTTTTAGTAACAAACATTAATTATTTGAACATATAACCACAAATTCCACAAAAAGAGACACTTTCTTGAGGGGAAAATTAAGGAATTAGTTGTCATGCTTCTAAACATCCTTTTAAAATGTGACATGATTTTTGTTAACTGAAAAAATGCAACCATCTTTGTCCTAAAACCTGTATGAAAAAATAAATAAAGCCGCATAAGATTGACCAATGTTCATTTTAAATAGTTAAACATGTGTGTTTCTAGATTAAGTTTTGAAAAATACATAAAAAACTAATTTAATTTGGTTGACTTGCAACATAGAAATGGCGCCCATTCGGTGGAAGGACCCTTAACGTACGGGGAAAAATGGCAAACATTTTCGTAAATTCGACGAATTTGTTTGAGAAAGTCGATATTTTAACAGAAAAACAAAACTATATTTAAAGTACTCAATTTGTATTGTATTGTATATACGATTTTGTGCTTGTATGGGCGTTTTTTTCGATGAAAACAGTTAAACTTACTCGACAAACTTCTCTGTACTCCAGCCGTTAGGTGTCAGTATCCCACCATATTAGTCGTGCGCGCGCACGGAAGACTCCTCTTTTATGCATTGTGCACGAACCAGTGCTGCTTTCACATACATCGGATAAGATTTGGTTTTGGTCGAACTCTAAAAAAATATGGGCTTTGAGTGGGATTTGTGGAATAAATAGACAGCACTTGAGGTGTTTATGTATGCCAAACACTACAAATGACAAAACCAACATAGTAAAACCGGGAACAATTAAGCGTAGAGATTGGTTCAAGTACAGCCAAATAATTTCATATTCGATTTATTGCACTGTAAAGCATAAATATAAATAAATCACTTTTAGAAAAAACGCCACCCTGCTTACTTCCTCACCAATACTCAAAGCTCGACACAGATCATGAAAGATTTTGGGATTATTTGAAAGCGTGTGCCGGGCATGCACTACAAGAAGAGGACGACGATTGCTAGATTACCGATTGCACATGAATGCAGCACTGCCCTGTTTCACATGCTATCAACACATTGCATGCTGCTCGCTGCTAGCAGTTCTACAACATGGAAAATTAGAGTGGCAGCGTGTGGTTTAGCATGCTGGAATGAAGACGAAATAACAATTAAACTTCTCTTCTGGATGTTTGTTTAAGAAAAAACTGCCAAAATGGTGAAGGAGCAGTTCAGAGAGACAGATGTGGCGAAAAAAATGTGAGTAAAACAAGCTGTGTGAGACTTTAAGCTAGCTAGCTCACCGGCTAGCTCACATCAGTGTCAGTCAGCAGTGTGGCTTAAATTGACAACTTTATGAACCATTATTTTACTTTATAAGTGTTTACAGGTGGCCTGCAAAACGGTTTTATGTTTTAGTTTGATGTGGTGTTCGCCTTTAAAGGTTAATGCTAGCTAAAATCTGCTTAGCATGGGGATATGGTATGCAAAAATATGACCCCACTTACTCATCAACAAAGTAATTTGGGCACCTGAAAACCTCACATTATTTGAATTTGAGTGTTTTCAAGGACTGGTTAATGTAGTACAAAGCAAAATGTACATTAAGTTTTTATTGCCTCGTTCACGTTACTCAAAGATATTGCACAGTTTACTGATCAGATAGATGATCAGTATTGCCAATATTTTGCACGTGGTTTTAAAAGTACCACTGCTATTTTTGTTTAAAAACATGTTAGATGTTGCTCAAATAGAAGGATATCAGTTTCTCCTCAGAAGAATATCAGGTTGTAGCAAGTTATCATGAGGTATCTGGCTTTATTTTGTCTGGTTAACATGTTAGACATTTCAGATAAAATTTCTTAAAGTGACATTAGCTGTTTGCTTAAAATGACTTTATCTCTCATTTCACTTAAATGTATAAATCTTTTATACATGTGGTTATGTATATTAAATGTTTATTTCTATGGATGCACGATAATGTATTTTTGCTGATATTTCTGAACTCATTATTTCCAATACCTATATCGACACTGATATTTTTTAACAAAGTAGTCTACCAGTCTTCATCTAACTAAAATTGGCTTGTTTCTCATTCTGTGACATTTTATCTGCCATATAAACAGATGGGGAAGAAGGAATACGTTTTACTGTCTAAAATAATACTGTTGGTGTTTTATTGTAAACAGTAAGGTGAAGCATTTTGGTACATTAAAACATTTTGCTGATATGTCACCTGATATAGGTGATCTGTATGGTCGACATGTGCTGTAAATATCTGCAAAATTGTTAATATTTATTTTTTAAGGTATTATCTGCTAACACCAATATCTAACCTGATTTCCCTATGAATAGAGTTTCTCATATATGTATTTGTGTACATTTGTATTTTGTATATGTATGTATAAGGGATCAACGATATTGGATTTTTGCAAATATCCTGAAATTGACATGCATACATTTGCAAATTTGGGGGCTGTTAGGACAGAAAGCCCGGAATCACTGTCCTAATGAAAACAGTCCTTTTACCAAGCTTTAGGCCTTTGTGTTCATTTTTCTCTACACATTCAAATCAACTTCCATGACCTAAACAAATGCAGATAGCATTGTATTACACTTTTAATGATTTTTTCTGTAAAGTAGCTTGTTTGACTTCTTTACTTTTTGTGTTAACAGAAGCCACATCTGCTTTGGGATGAAATCGGCAGAGCAGATGCGTCAGCAGGCTCACATCCAGGTGGTCAGCAAGAATCTGTACAGCCAGGACACCAAACACACCCCTTTGTCCTACGGAGTGCTGGACCATCGTATGGTAAGACTGAGACACGGAAGACACAGAAATGCTACTGCAGTTTGACTTCCTACATTTAAAAAACAGCCTAACTTTTCACAAAGACATTTGAGTCATTACTGTGTTTTTATTTGATGTCTTGTGTTGTTAGATGGGGTGCTCAGCCATTTTGTGTTTTGTTTTTGTATTATGCTGCTATTTAATGTGTTTGATATCAGAGCGAACATGCTGTGATGTCTAACAGTCTTTCAGTAAGTCTGTTCATGACAACTGAAGCTACTCCCAACTTGTGGACTTGTCTTCACTCTCAATATAAAGCACATTGAACTTGTCTGTAATGAAATGTGCTAAATACAGTGCTTAACGAATTTATTAGACCACTACATAATGTAAGGTTTATGCCACAGCTGCCCTAAATTATCAGCATTAATGGTTACCAAAATATTCTTGATGTTTCTGTGTTGATCATACACCAGTGTGTAGAAGCTCTTTAACTGACATGATATTTTTAGTGATAAAATATAATTATTAGTGTTATCCTTGTTTTTTTTTAAATAACTGTAAGGAAAAAGCAGTAAAGATGTCAAATTATAGTTATATTCTTGCATTCCTGAACAGAAAAAATAGTTTTAATGGTTGAATGTTATGCTTTATTAATTTCTAACTTCTTAGATAAGCCCAGTGAGCGGCTCAAATTTGGGGATAAAAAGGTGAATTCAGTGTGAAATTCCTCATTTCTGTTCAACATGTTTGTCCAGTAACAACAACATTTTCAGTTTTAAATTACTCTTTGAAAGATTGCTAAAATATTGATGTTTTCTCATGTTTATGACTGGTGGTCTAATAAATGTGTTAACCTCTGTATATAAAACCGCTGTTGTTGCTGTTATGTAAATGCAAGAAAAAACAAACTGGCTTTCCTGAGACGTTGTGGGATCAGTATCAGTATTACATTGTATTGTAAGTGCTGTTTGCTTAACCTTTTTCAGATCAATGAATATAAATGATACAAACATATCTGCACATTTTAAGTGTTTGCAGTTTAACAGTAAAGATTAGAGCTCCCTTTGTCCCCAAAATACTTTACAACCTCATGCAATTTTATCTCATGCTGCTTTAAAAATTAAGTGTCCCTGTCATAGTTTGAGTTTAATGCTGTGAATTTACACACACACACACACACACACAAATGGGAACTAGTGTCAGTCATCTAAAATCATCTTTTTTTCCCAAGATGACAATATCATGCAGACATAATTCATCTGCCCTTATTTCTCTGCTCTTGTTATTTTCCTTCAGGGTACCAGTGAGAAGGACAGACCCTGTTTGACATGTGGGAAAAATCTGGCAGATTGTTTGGGACATTATGGCTACTTGGATCTGGAGCTACCGTGTTTCCATGTTGGATATTTTAAAGCCATCATTGGCATCTTACAGGTAAGATTATGGTCTTATACAGTCACAAAAAGCATGTGAGATATCCAAAACTTCAACTCAATCAAGTACTTATGGGAAAGATAAGTACAGAACATTTAACTTTATACAACAATCAGCATACTGAGAGAATGTACATGAAGAAAGAAGTTATTTATTAAAAGAACAATGCTCATGCAGGAGCAGAGATGTGATTTTTCCAGTAGATGTCAGTAGAGCATCAAAGTTGGAAGAGGTAAAGAAGACTGCTCCTGCGAACTGTTTGTAATTATGCTCTCAAATCAGCTATAAGCATTTATCAGTAAGCAATAACATAAAGTAAATTAAGCTTTCATTATGATTAAACTCTGAATTTGATTTAATTTCCTTTTTTTACTTTTATTTTAAATTTTCAACATTACAGATAGAATTAAAAAAAAACAGAAAAACAAACATAAACATTTGGTAGGGGTTGCCACATTGAAGAAAAGAAAAAAACAAAGATATAGTCATTTTAAGTTTATACATGGTTGCGTAGTTACACAGAGACAATGTCCACCTCCATTGTTACAAAGTCTGTCCAGTTTTTTCCATTTTTTACAACAGTTGCTCATTGAAGTTTCAGAGAGGAAGTCATCTTTTATATTTTGGAAATCTCTGTTTCTGTTTCCATCCAATCATTGAGATTTGGAGGCTTAGCTTTGTGCCAAGTTCTGGTTGTTTTTTGTTTTGTTACAAGCAATTACTAGAATTTTACATAAATACAGGGAACATTATCACCTGAATCAAACCAAAATACAGACCCTTTACATCCATTGGTATTTATCATACATATCATGTCTCAAAAGTTTTTAGATGTTGTCCCAGAATGTTTGCATTTTTGAACATGTCAACAAAATGGAAATGATTGGTTTCGTGTGTCCACAGTGTCTCCAGCATTTTTGTTCTGATTTTGATTGTTGACTTTTAATCTGTGGTGTCAACAAGAAACAAACTAAGTTCTTCCAGCTGAAGTCTCTCCATTTCCTAGAGCTTGTAGATGAGTGCTGTGTGCTCCACAGTGAACACAGATCCTCCTCAGATATTTCTAAATTAATTTCCTTTTCCCTCTTTGAATGTATGCACTCAGTGTTGTTCCCTTTCTGCATTTTGAAGCGTGAGTAGAGTTTCGGGATAAACTTCTTGCTATTTTCTTCATACGCTTTATCATAGCATTTCCCTTTTCAGATATTTCTGGTTGTTTCTTTTTTATAATAATCTCTTATCTGGAGATAAGTAATGAAGTCATTGATTTGAAGATTAAATTCAATCTTTATCTCTCCTGAGTTAGCATGCATACTGCTAATACCCTAGTCACACCACACTTTAACACCAGAATCACAGACCCCTGGTTTGAACACATTTATTTATTTATTTAAATAGATTATGTACAATCTTAAAATAATTATAGTCCAAAAAACAACCGCAAGATGAGAGATACACAAAACATCATGGACTCTACATTGATTTACGAGACACAGAGGGTGTGCTAAAGACAAACCATAACAAAAAGACCACCATAGTTAAAGTGCGTTAGCGGTTTAATGTGCAAAATACAAAGTGATTAAGTGCTTAAGTGCTGATATATTTAAAATCATAGTAAAAGTGCTAATTTATAATTGCACACTTGCCCACACCTGGTATACCGCACATGGTTAGCACACATAGATGTAGTCATGTATTCTAAATTGTACTCAGGTGATGTGCAGAGATGTATTTAATAGGGATGCACGCTATTATCAGTTTGATATATCAACTGATATTGAAATTTTTGCAGATATATCAGCCACATATCAGCTGGAATATCGACAAATTGCACAATTGTACAATATTGATGCACCTTCTCATCACTGCATGAGTACATTTAATTGTCAAGGGTTTTACAATAGTTAAATGCTGTTTTTATTGTTTTACATCTGTACTTAACAAAAATATACTGCAACACTGAAAGAAACAAGTCCATTTTTGTTAAGTACAGAGCTTGTGCTCTTGAGCAGAAATATTGATATAGGTATGGGCCATAATGAATTAAAAAATATTGGATATCGGCAAAATCCAATGTTGTGCATCCCTAGTATTTAAGTACACACATGAAAGATAGATGTGCATAATTAACAATAATAATTGATTATCTTGGGTGGGCCAAGTTAATAGTTTGGAATCCCTTATGTTGATTCAGTTTTGTTTGAAATTCTTAAATTAATGAATGCTGGGATGATTTGTCACAACAAAAGTAAATGCAGCCGTAATTAAACCTGTTTTTTTAGGGGGATATTTTGCATGCCTCCTCATTGTATCACTTAATTTTGTCCTGTTTCTAGATGATTTGTAAGACGTGCTCAAGCATCATGCTGTCGAAAGAGGAGAAGCTGCAGTTCATGGATTATCTGAAGCGACCCAACCTGGCGTACCTGCAGAAGCGTGGCCTGAAGAAGAAGATCTCTGATAAATGTCGCAAAAGGACAGTCTGTCTGAGTTGTGCTGCCTTTAATGGTGATTAGAGACATTTTAATTCCATATATTTAATTCCTGATCATGACCTGGTATTTGGAAGGAGCTAAGTGTGGCTGTGTGCTGCTCTTCAGGTCCGGTGAAGAAGTGTGGCCTGCTGAAGATCATCCATGAGAAGTACAAGACCACCAAGAAGGTGGTGGATCCTTTCGTGTCCGAGTTCATGCAGTCCTTTGACACGGCCGTCGAGCACAACAAAGTGATGGAGCCTCTGCTGACAAGGGCGCAGGTAAACTCTGAGCACATATTCAGACACAGTATAAGGAGGAACAGGGATCACACTTTTTCTTTACTGATGAAATTATTGTTAAAAGTTGGTTTGAAATGATCAGGAAGGAGACAGAGCTCCACAAAATCTGTGCAGATCACAGCAGAAATATGAGCTCTATTATTTAGAAACTTGTGCTTGAATGAATTTCAACATTTTACCAGAAGTGTAACAGCTAACAGGTGTCATGGTTTGGTTCGTACCTGGATTTTTGGCTCAATGTTTTTTTTTTTTTTTTTTTTTTTTTTTTACCCAAATTTAAAAAAAGCAAAAAATGCATGTTTTACATTAATTTCTTTATCATATCGAAGAGGCAGGTGTCTGCACATGCTTACAAGGATTTTCTCTTTGCCAACTGATATTAAGCAAGATCATTTAGCTATAACATTTAACATATGTGATACATGTCTTATATAATGCACATTATTTACTTACCACCAGGGCTGAACGATTTTAGGAAAAGATCTAATTGCGATTTTTCTGGCAGATATTGCGATGTCAATTCGATTCGCAATTTTCTTCAGATCAAGCTTCAGTGCAGTATTCATCATGTTCACAGTAACATTTACAAGCATGACAGAAATTTACACCATACCATCAAACATTAAAAGCTATTACTCTAAGGCAAGGATGAAAACTAAAGGTAAGAATAGCTTCCAAATGTATTAATAACAATAAACATGCATGTACACTCTTTAACGTCCTCGACCAATGGCAGTTATTACAACTGAAGAACTGAAAGATCATCTTTGACCGTCTTAACTTAAAAAAAATGTATTGAAAAAAATCCTTAACTTTAAGTTAAAAAAAAGTAAAATAAAATGCCAAAAAAAAGTTAAATAAGTAATAATTAGATAAAAATTCAACATTTCCCATAAAGAATAATAATTGTTTATTTTATTTTATTCATATTTATGCATATTTATTAATACTTTTATTTAGATCTATCTTTTCTTTTTATATATCTTTTTATCTGTAATCATCAACTGCTACTGAATCTCAGTTTCCCTGAGGGAGTTTTTCCCAAAGGGATTAATAAAGAACTATCTAATCTAATCTAATCTAATCTCAAGGGAAAAAAACAGCCATGCTAAGCCAGTATGTCAACCTTTGATGGTTTTGGACATGAGTGCTGATGTGTGATAACATTGCTACTAGAAAATAATTGATGAAACAGATCCTGGGTCAGTCAGGAGCAAATGACTGACTTCAAGCAAAAATAAGTAACGTTAGACCCTCTTTATGACAGCAGCTGTACAGCTGTGTTCACACCGTCTTGTCCTTTGCACGACAAAATTTTAGGCCATGTTCACACTGCAGGTCTTAATGCTCGATTCAGACTTATTTCAGTTTTTCCATTTTGTAAATGTCCTGAATTATTTCCTCTCATTCAGTGATGATTGGAGGTTTCATATTCAACCATTTACTGGTAATTGCCTTTCTACTACCAGCTAGTAGTGTTTAACAAATATACAGCACTGAAAGAAAAATGAAGCTCAGAACTGATTATAGACCTGATTGCAGTCATAATATTCACCCAGTAAGAAGAAATAACAGGACAATCACATTCTCCAACACTGACCATACTCTGGATTGTTTTTTGGTATTTGTTTGATTTTAGGGGGATGTATTCTCTCCAAAAGAAGGAGCTTGACTGCATTTTTCATAAGTTTACAGCTTTGATTTTATGAGGTGTACGAGGTGTGTTGTAAATGTGGTGAATAAATTAGTTCATTCGGAGCAGCAAAATGCATAAATTTGAAACAAGTCTAATGCCACAGGCAGCTTCATTTAAAAGTTTACATGTTTTACAGAATTGTGTCTCTATTTACCTGAAGAAAATTTAGGTTTGATATCTCAATATCAAGTTAGGAAAGAAATGTTGCTTACTGGTATTACAATTACAGATTGTAACAGGGCCCAGATGGAGTAGCGATTAGATTTAATAAGGTCTTCTAAGGAAATAGTGTAGTCTGCATTGAAGTCCCTGTATCTCCTTTTTTAATACCCTACTTTATCCATTATTTGATCAAACAAATGTAAAACCAACTCTGAAACTAAACCATAAAAAAGAAATACTCATTAAAGATTCATCCATAGCTGGTCTTCCTTTGCACATCCCCTGATTTTGTCTCTATTATTACTCCCTCTACAGGAGAACCTGAACCCTCTGGTGGTCCTGAACTTGTTCAAAAGGATCCCCCAAGAAGATGTCCCTCTGCTGCTAATGAACCCCGAAGCTGGAAAACCTGCAGACCTCATCCTCACCCGCCTCCTGGTGCCCCCTCTCTGCATACGGCCCTCTGTGGTCAGCGACCTGAAGTCGGGCACCAACGAGGACGACCTCACCATGAAGCTGACTGAGATAATCTTCCTCAACGATGTTATCAAAAAGGTACGGACTTGTCATTTATTTATAATCTTCCTCAATGATGTTATCAAAAAGGTGTGATTCAAAAAGGTCATTTATTTATTGGGGTGTATTTAATGTCTTCAATGGTGTGATTTTTGAGGAGAAATCTGGACTCTCTGACTTTAAAGGGGGAAACAAGGTTATGTATAAAGACAATAAATAAGTAAATAAATACTTTTTAAAAGAAGGCAGATATAAGCTGTTTATTCAGACATTGAAATACAGTATATCTTATACTAAAGACTGAAGCACTTTGAAATATATGATTGAATGTGTGTTTTCCAGGCTTTTAATAGAAATTCTGTAAAAGTAACTTGGGAAACTTCATGCTCTAGTTTAGTGATTGATAGCTTTGACTAAAAGATGGATATTACTTATAAATGATTAGCCATGATGTGTCAGTCAACAGCAAAGCAATAGATCAGTTATTCTGTTTCCAGCAGCATCCAGTTGGACAAAATCAAAGTTTTCATCAATCAAGCCAGAAAGCAGATTTTGATCTGATTTTGTCCTTAACAGACAGATTTCCCTCCAACATCCTCTTTGTATATTTGTTGACGAGGCCTCTGAAACCGATTTATCATCTCCACAGCTCACATTAATAAACTTTCTGTCATTCAGCATCGTATGACAGGCGCGAAGACTCAGATGATCATGGAGGACTGGGACTTCCTGCAGCTGCAGTGTGCTCTTTATATCAACAGTGAGCTCTCTGGTATCCCCCTCAACATGGCACCCAAGAAATGGACCCGAGGCTTTGTGCAGAGACTCAAGGGGAAGCAAGGTATTTGGACTTTTTTTTTTTTTTTTTTTAGCTTAAAGGTAAAAGTAAATCTGGATCTTAGTCACTCAAGAAGCATTTGTGAACTGAGGACACTAATTGTTGAAGCTATACAGGAGTAATTCTTTCCCAGTCTTGCTTAATGTACGACCTCAGTTGCTCAACACTCTGGGTCTATGTTGTTGTATTTTGTGCTTCATGATGTTCCACACATTTTCAATGGGAGACAGGTGTGGACTGCAGCAGGTCAGTCTAGTACCTGAACTCTTTACTCCGAAGCCACGCTGCTGTAACATGAGCAGAATGTGTCTTGGTGTTGTCTTGCTGAAATAATCAGGGACGTCCCTGAAAAAGACATAACCTTTCAGCATTAGTGGAGCCTTCTCAGGTGTTCAAGTTACCCATGCCATGGGCACTAACACACCCCCATACCATCACAGATGCTGTCTTTTGACCTTTGCTCTGATAACAGTCTGGATTGTGCTTTTCGTCTTTAGCTCAGAGGACACCACGTCCATGATGTCCAAGAACAGTCTGAAATGTGGACTCAGACCACAGCAGACTTTTCCACGATGCTGCAGTGTTTCTGGGTGCTGTTGTTATTTGGCTTTGTCTTTGCATGGCAGAGTTTGACCTTGACCTTGTAGATGTAGAGATGAACTGTGTTAACTGACAATGGTTTTCTGAAGTGCTCCTGAGCCCACGTGCTGATATCCTTTACAGAATGATTCAGGTTTTAATGCAGTGCTGCCTGTTCAAAGGTCATGGCATTCAATGTTGGTTTTCAGCCGTGCCGCTTTTGGTAGAGATTCGTCCAGATTCTCTGAATCTTGTGATGATATTAAGGACTGTAGATGATGAAATTCTTAAGTTCCTTTCAATTGTATGTTTGGAAACGTTGTTCTTAAACTGTTGGACTATTTGCTCACATCTTTGCTGGTGACCATCTGAACCTTTCAGTGATGCTCCTTTATACCCAACCATAACACTCACCTGCTTCCAATGAACCTGTTCACCTGTGGAATGAGTCTGTTTGTTTGTTTATGTGTATTTTTACTTCTTGTCCATCATCGACTTTTCATCATATTCCAAAAGCTTCAGAACAACCTTCCTGCCTGTTCATTACCTGTTTCCTGTTTATCTCCCTCTGCAGATTAAAGTAATTAAGGGAAGTGTAAATAATTACCATTCAGTCATTCAAACTTCTTATCCCAAACCTGAAGAACAGTGGTTTATTCACTTGTGTTTGACTGTCACATCTTAGCAGCCCTCTTTCTGGTTGTTTGTTGTCTTGTTGACTTCATATCCTCCAAAGACCCAGTTTACACTCATTAGGGGGGTTGGCAGGTATCAATTATGTGCTCCGTTTACTGAACTCCGTGGAGAGAACCTTTCAGCAGGCAGACCACTGATTTTTTAAATCTGATTATTTCAGGTCGATTCAGAGGAAACCTCTCGGGGAAAAGAGTCGATTTCTCTGGAAGAACCGTCATTTCTCCCGACCCAAACTTGAGGATTGACGAGGTGGCCGTCCCTGTGCACGTGGCCAAAATTCTCACGTACCCAGAGAAGGTAAAGGAAGTTTTTCATGTACGACAGCTCTCATGTCAGGACCAGATAATAAAAATGGGATATTATGTTACAGGTGAACAAAGCCAATCTGGAGCTGATGAGGAAACTGGTGCGAAATGGTCCTGATGTTCATCCTGGAGCAAACTTCATCCAGAATCGCTCCACGCAAATGAAAAGGTTAAGATGTAACATATCACTGTGACACCACTAAAGCAACATGCAGAGCTCAGTAAATACATTTCAGAAGTCTAAATTAATGAGAATATTCTAAGAAAGATTTGAAGATTTTGTTTTTTGCTTAGTCAATGCTCATTTTAGCAGTTTGAGGCCCATGTATAATGGCCATGCTCCAACACCATGTTAAAGGGATAGTTCAGCATTTTTGAAGTGGGATTGCCTATTTTTATTTTATTTATTTATTTTTTAAAAATATTTATTTTATATTTATTTATAATTTGTTTATATCTATCTTTTTTATATGTATCTTTTTATCTACTTTTTGAAACTGCTGTTGGAATCTTAATTTTCCTGAGGGAGTTTCCCAAAGGGATTAATAAAGTTCTGTCTGATGTAATCTAATCTATCTGCCACAAATTGTAATTAATTTACAGAAACTGCAGGGTTTCTGCGGGATATTAAAAAGCATTAATAGTCATTAAATTGATTTTGCAAAAATTAAGACCTTAAATGGCTTTAAAAATTATTTAATTTGATTTGCAGTGGCATTAAAAATACCTTCTGTAGTTTTCAAGAAAAATATTTAATTATTAATATTAATAATATATAATTATAAACTGTGATTCAACAGACGCGTAAACATACGGTAATATAAGTTATCTCAGCTCCAGAAGTTCTGATGTGTTTTAAATTAGTGTTTGTTGCGACAGTTTTCATATAAAATCGTCTTTTACAAAAAAACAAACCTGTGTAATTTTTCTTGAGTTCACAGTCATGGCATTAGAAATTTTACAGTATAGCATTAAAAAGGCATGAAAAAGCATTCAATTTGACTGGCTGATTTCTGCAGAAACTTGAACTGGTGTTCACAAGCGGGACAAATGATAAAGAATCCTGACAGGTCCAAAACTTTTCATCAGTATTGGGACATCCCTGTTTCCAATTAAGTGCTATTTTCAAAAATTAAGAAAAAAAAGTGAACTAATCCGTACAAACACCACCTAACGTTTGCTTTTTTCCTCTCAGTGAATGTAAGTTACCCTTTTTCCTGCAGGTTTTTGAAGTATGGAAACCGTGAGAAGATCGCTCAGGAGCTGAGGTTCGGGGATGTGGTGGAAAGACATCTGATAGATGGAGACATCGTCCTCTTCAACCGGCAGCCGTCTCTGCACAAACTCAGCATCATGGCTCACATTGTAAGCTTTTGACCGCACTCCTAAAAATAATCAGTGACCTAAAAGCCAATTCTGATTCAGATGACTTGTTCATATTAGTATTATTAGATTTAAGTTCCTTCCTTCCTTCACTGGTTTAAAACTTCTTCCTCACAGAGAGAAAATTCACTCTTTCATTTGGTAATTTCTTATCTGAGAAATTTTGCATCAGCTGTGGGATGCCACAAGGCTCAGCTCTTGGTCTGCTGTTTTTCTGTCTGTACATGCCCCGTCTTGGTTCCATCATACTCAAACACAAAGCCTCCTATCATTCATATGCAGATGATAGATAGTTATACGTCTCTCTCCGCTTAAAAGCTCAAACCTGTACATAACCTGCTCACGTGCATTGATGATATAAGCAGCTGGATGTTACAGAACTTCTACAACTTAACCAGAAGAAAATGGAAGTTCTCATTTTAGGTCCACAACAGTGTTAATTATTTTTGTCATAGTTTTTGTCAACAACTTTTTTCCCCCTGACGAAACTAGACAGTAACTAAAAAAAATAAGTGCACATGGACAAAAACTAAAACTAAATTAACTGACATTTTCATCAACAAATAAAAACTAGATGAAAATGTCTGACAGAGACTTAATCCAATCAGACCTAATTTGGTCATGTAGAAAGTAGGGACAAGTTAGGAATATATCCAATCACATCTACTTTGGTTGTGTGGAAAGGTTGGATGAGATAAGAGGGACATCCAATCACAGCTGCCTTAGCTTGGTGGTGGTGGGATAAGTTGTGGAGCGATCCAATCAGAGCTCCTCTCTTTATGAATTGATATATTCATGTAGAGCAGGTTCACTGTTTGTTGTCAGTTCTGGTATTGTAACTGAGATGCTCTGCCAGGTAGCCTAAATAAAGGTGACTGCATTTCACACAAAAGTTCAATTTGTTTCTGTTCATTCATACATTCAGACTTTATAAAGCATTCAATAAAGGGTTATTAGATGTTTGATTTTATCCAAGTGTAAAACATGACTTCAGAAATTCAAGGAAACATAAAAAATGCTTCACCCTTTACACTTCATGTTTTAGTCGACTAAATTTACAGTAGATTTTATCGACTGAAATATTGTGAAATTTCATCAACTGAAACTAGAGTATAATTAAAACAATTTAGATGACTAAATTATGACTAAAAGCTAAAATATATTTAAGGCAAAAGACTAAACTAAAACTAAATTAAAAGTGCTGTCAATTAACAGTGGTCCACAAAAACAGAGGCGAGACTTCCCCTCTAATACACAATCAGCAAATCGAAAATCATGTTGTCATAATTGATTCAGATTCAACCTGTCTCAGCTTTTTATCATTTAAAAAAACATCTCAAAACTTCAGAGCTTCACATCCAAATCTGACTCTGACTTGTCCATGCTTCATATCGAGCAGATTAGATTACTGCGATACCTTCTACGTTGGACTTCCTACAAAATCAATCAAAAAACTCTAGTCAATCCAAAACGCTGCAGCCAGAATCCTCAAAGAAAGTAGAGCACATTACACCTGTGCTAAAAATTCTTCACTGGCTCCCTGTACAACAAAGAATTGAAGTTTTATTTTTGTAAATAAAGCTTTAAAATGTCTGCTCACTGAATTCAGCCCAGCTAGATCATCAGGAATGGGCCTCCTGAACACCCCCAAAACCAAAACAAAGTCAAGTGTAGGAGCTTTCACTTATTCTGGTCCTGTTCTCTGGAACAAAGTACCTGCAGACTTGAGGTCTGTGGAAACTTTACATTCTTTTAAAAGCAGTCTGAAGATGCTGCTTTTCTCTCGTGCCTTTGACTGTTAATTTATCTTTATATGTGTGTGTTTGTGTGCATGTATTATGAGCATATTTGTTTTCTGATTTCATATTTGTGTTGCTTTTGATGTTGAATTTGCGATGCTTGTGTTTACTGTCTGTAAGCACACTGAGTTACATTTTTATTAAATGTGCTCCACAAATTAAATTGAATTGAATTTAAAATGCAGCTTTTTAAACTTCTAAATCTGCTCTAAAGAGGAAAACCTTGAACCATTTGAACTATTTATTTTCTATGGTTAGGTCTATGGTCAGTTTATTCTCACACTCACCTTTTGAGCCTTTCTCTTGGTCCAACCCTCGATGTTTGTCTGAATTCATCATCAACCTTTTCAGTGAGAAGCAGATGGAATTCAAGCTGCTGCTTTTCTTTTCAAACAAAAGGATTTTCACCATAAAAAATCCTTTTTAGAGAAGTGCACAAAGCGTGTTCAAGACCTTGGTGCATTAATGCTAATACCATTAATTTAAATAACTGATGATAAACAGAAGTAGACATCAATGTGTCCAAATGCAGTGATCTAAAGAGTTTATTTTCCACATCACTGATCATATAATTAGGTCTTTTTTATGTTTATAGTAAGAGTGTAAGTAGCACTTAATAAAAGTTGTTTGTTCCTCTGAACCCACAGGCCAGAGTCAAACCTCACCGGACATTCAGGTTCAACGAGTGTGTGTGCACGCCGTATAACGCCGACTTTGACGGTGACGAAATGAACCTCCATCTGCCTCAGACAGAAGAAGCCAAAGCCGAGGCTCTGGTCCTGATGGGGGTAGGTGTCATAACGCAGCACGTGGTCTGACCATCGCCTTTGACATGTGAAAGCGGAGCAGAGTTTGAAGAAAATTGTCAGCACTTTGACACAAATAATTTCCTTTTCTTCTAGACAAAAGCTAATCTTGTTACCCCGCGAAATGGCGAACCTCTGATTGCTGCTATTCAGGATTTTCTGACAGGTCAGTTTAACATTTCCTGTGAAGTGGAAGAACTCCTGTGGTGTTGATGGACAGAAAGTGGGATTTTTTTCCTATATGGGTGAAAGAAAATGTAGAAAAGTTTATTAATAAGACAGTTGTAGGGCCTAATGTTCGGTAAAATGTTTTACTTTTAAAAATAATTATGTACACTGATATGTCTATTTTCCACAAGATAATGCATTTAAAATATACAAAAATATTTCAACTTAGTGCTAACAATCTTTAGCTTTAACGACTTCTTTTTTTTTCAAATGTGTTTATTAAGTTTTCCATTTTCAACTGAACAAACAGAACAACCAAACAGGAGAAAATTAAAACATAACAATATAAAGCTCAGCACATTTACCAAAAGAGAAAGAAAAGAGGTGGGACAGAAAGGCACATTTATCACACAGCTCATACACAATTTGTTTTCACTGTAGTAGGGTCCTTACAACTTACAGATGTCATATAAAGCCTCTAGAGAGGATAGCAGACAAATTCACCTTTACATATTCTAGAAGTGGTCTCCACATTTTAAGGAAGTCAACCATTTTAGCATGTTTGAGACAGGTAAGGAGGTCGAGTGGTATATGTTCCATTATTATCTGACACCAACCAGAGACTGTGGGGACTCTTGGGGTAATCCAGTGAAGTAATATGTTTTTCCTTGCACAAAATGCAAGCACATTAAACATTTTTTTGTGATTTACATTGGGGACATTGACATTTGGAAGACCAAGGAGAAGTGAAACCGGGTCAAGCTGAAGTTCAGTTCTAAATATTTTTGCATTTCCAGCAGAACAGCCTCCCAATATATCTGCAATTTAGAGCAAAACCAAAGACAATGAGTAAGACTGACTTAGCTTTAACAACTTCTTGAGGAAGATGAAGCCTGACACAGTTCACAAGGGTTTAAACCAAAACAGCCTGATCTGAGCAGGGCTGAAACAGAGGGGTTTGTAGGCGTGCCAAAATTTAACATCTGAGAGAATTATCAGGCCAGAAACTTAAAAAAAAAATTTCTAGAGACTTGTGTAACCTTGTTGAAAAGAGTAGAATATGTGACTTTAATTTGATTTTGTAATATAATTTCATTAACTTCATATTTTATCTCTTAGGGGCCTACCTCCTGACCCTGAAGGACACCTTCTTTGACCGAGCCAAAGCCTGTCAGATTGTTGCTGCTATTCTGGTCGGCAAAGATGAAAAAGTCAGAATCTCTCTTCCCCGCCCGGCCATCATGAAGGTACTCCACTCTTCTGAGTCTGAAACATAAACTAGAGTTTGTGTTAACAGTCCCCTCTAAAACCTTTCGCCACGTGAGCAGTACCCCACCCATAAAACAGACTCAGGGTTCCCACACATCCTGGAAGACCTGGAAAATGATTGACCAATTTTCCAGTCATGAAAAACATATGGAAAATGAGGAAAAAAGTAAAATGTCCAGGAGTTGAGTTGATCTTGTCCATCTTGAGTTGTCCTGAAAAATTATTTATCTTCCTTCTACCTTGTTAGTGAACACAAATCAAACATAGGAAATGAAGTAAAAATGTTCTTGGTAACTAATGCACACTTCGCCATAAAGTATGAGTAGATAAAATAGTGCAAGTTAAGGAATAAAATCTAAAAACTCAAAACAATGGTGACAAGAAGAAATAATAAAAACTGGCTAAATAAAATTTAGCCTACTTAAACAGTAAATCAACAAAACATATTCATAAAAAAGCAGAGTAAATAAAGATAGCAAAAAAATAAGTATAAGCCATAAATTTATAATAGCAAGACACAACATAAAAGCCAGACTAAAAAGATAGTAGGCAGACCATGTTCATGCCCGAGAGTTAGAAATAAATACATTTTAAGAGGGGGTGAAATGTCCTGGAAAACGAGTTTTAGGAAAGAGTGGGAACCCTGAGATTGCTAGCCAGCCAAATTTTATCCACTGCACACAGTATTTTTAATTTTATGTTAAAATAAGCCGTGCTCATGTGGACAGCTCCTTCACTGCACCTTCTGTTTATGCCCTTGGGCTTGTTTTTGTTCTTCTTTTGCCTACTGAATATGTATTGTATGTTTTTTATATCTACTGAATTCAATTTGCACTATTTTCCACCTATTATTACATTTTATTTTATTTCTCCTGACACTTTATTTTTATTCAAACCATAAGTTCATTGCACCAAATTACCAACTCAAATTCCTTGTACGTGAGAAGAGGCTTTTCATTTTCCCCCTTTTGTGTGCCCATCAGCCCATGGCTTTATGGACGGGCAAACAGATCTTCAGCGTCATCCTGAGGCCGAGTAAAGACTGTCCCGTGAAGGCGAACCTGCGGACCAAAGGCAAACAGTACTGCGGGAAGGGAGAGGACCTCTGTCACAACGACTCATGTGAGTAACTAAAGGAGATGTCTTACCTTTCGCAACAGCTGGATCCACATAATTTGATATCTGTAATCAGGCAGATCCATCTTGCCAAGCTCCAGTCTACAATGATTGTGCTCGGCCCAAAGTTGGATGGCCCAGTCGAAGTCTTTCAGAGCAGGAAGAGGTGACAACAGTAGGAAGTGACTACTCGTATGGAGATTAGCATAGATGCTAACAGCTTCAGTAGTAGTTTTATCAGATCTGGACCATTTATGCCCCATCTAGGGGTGGCCAAGACACAACATGAACAGCCCCGAATTTGCTCTTAAATAAGGTCTAATTTTCGGGTGCATATTATACTCAAGCAAAAGCAAAATACTTACCATATTTCGTCTCGCCAACATCACGATTACAACATCTGATACAAAAAGCCGAAATAATCTCTCTCTCGCTGCCAAACATTACAGCCAGACTTTTGTAGTTCTTATCAAACTGACTGTTAAACTGTTCTAATCCAGTATTTTGGGTCTTAATTAGTTTACCTTTGTGTAATGATCGTGTAATTCTCAAGTGTTACGGTACCACTCACATGCAAACACAGGGCGCTGTCATCTTGTGAGCAAGGGGGCCAAAATAGCTGCGCTGTGATTGGTCGAAGACATCGGCAAGTTGATAGCTGCTCTCTGATTGGTCGGTACACTACGACTGAGCATGCTCAGGCAGAAATCGAGTAACTGTGCATCCGTGAAGCGAAAGGTATTTCCGCATCCGGTTGAGAGAGAAAATCGTGTACGGTATTTGTTGTGAAAATACTAAAATTTCATTGATTAAAACTATGAGTTGTCTGAGAGAGTGAGGCTTGAGCAAAATGTGGGTGCGTGTTATATTTGAATACAGCGTTTTCGAGGCCGTGTTATAATTGAGAAATTACGGGACTGAACTAACCCTTCAAGATTTTAAAACACTCATCTTGCCGCCCTCTGTGTTGTAACGTCAACAGAAAAAACAAAACACAAACATTCGTCTTCCTGTTTCCCAGAGGAGTTTATTTTTTCATTTATATTTCAATGTTAGCTCACATTTTCTTAAAACATATTTAATACTCTACTAATCCTGAAAGCAAACTCAGAGCTACACACACAATGCAAATCACTCTCAGTGAGACTCTGGGTCACATGCCAAGGTCCTGTATCAAAACACTTTCTATTCAGTTATCACATACAAACACACTCCCCACAGCTTTATACAAACAGACAGGAGATTTATGATTTGTTTGTAGAGCATTTTGTTTACTCTGACTCTGATTGCCGGCTTTTGTATTTTTCAAACAATTTTTTTTTTAGTTATGTCGCAAATTTCAACACCAAGGATGTCAAAAATAATCATTTAATTGATGCATCGTGATGAAAATGAAGCTGCGTCAGAGCAGAGGCAGACAAAAATCATTTAATCTTACAGAGGCTGCTGCTCGACTGCAGCATAAGTTTTGCTTCTGAGGAAGAAAAAAGAACAAGTTTGTGAAGATGAGACCTATGATATATATTTATTTGGTTTACAATAAAAATATATTTTTGCTGCAGTTGATCCCAAAAGCTGTTTCTTATTATTAAAAGAAGTTCATGCTTATCTGGCTGCCTATACATTTTTTAACTAAGAAGTAACCTGGAGGGGGTATAAGGAAAATCAAGGACTGTGTTGCATCATGATGCATCATGATATCGAATTGGATCATTAATTTAACAATTGGATTGTGAGACTAGTGCAGATGCACAGCTCCATTCAACACTGAACACGTATTCAACCGAAGCTGCTCATTCATTCAGAGCATTTATTGATAAAGATAAACATGGAGAGGGAAGAATCACATTTCAGTCTAAAGAGAAGAAAAATAAAGATTTTTGTCAACAATCGTCTACAGGTAATAAATCGGTGTAAGACTGATTCAACAGTTGGACAAATTCAGTACAAAATTGAGATCAAATTCAAAATGAATCCCAGAAGAAAACAAACATCTGTTATGTTTTGTTTTATTTATTCTAACAAGAACTGCAAACAGCAAGGAAAAAATCCACAGCAGCTTATTCTGTGACAATGATGAATCCTTCCAGCTGACTGAACAAGACTGCTTTCATTATATTTAGATGTTTCATCTGAGAGACATCAACACAGCCCTCTTAACTTTTTTTATTTATCAAAGTGGTTTGGTTCAATAGTCTTCACCGTCCTTTTACTTTCACTGCTCTTGGTGTGCATCATTGAAATTTTTGACATTCTTGAATCAGAAGAAACAGAGTGATATTTTTATTTTTGGCAGCAGCGTGTCTTCTTTTTGAGGCTCTAGAAGATGTTTTTTTCTGTGTCTTCTCACTAGGGCTGGAAAATATGGCCTAAAGATTATTCAATTCAGGATTTCCTATTTTAATAGATTTTTCTAACCTGACCCACCACACGAATCCTTCTATATATCCCACCTGTTCATCTGTGCAACAGTTCATAGAAAGTGTTTGGGGAGAGCAGAAGTTTTCAGAAGCATATCTGGCAGGTGATTGGTCAATTATTCTGTCAATCACATTCATTACTGGCCAGTCAGATAATATAGTAGGCAGGCACCACTGCCGTGGTGTAAAGTACAAAACCTGAGCCACTTCGTAGAACAAACCTTCACCAAAACATGTCGGAAGTGCAGTGAAAATATTCTTTCTATGTAAAAGTGCTTTCAATTTTGATGTTTATTTTTCTTTTAATAAAGAAATGTGGTCCAGATCTGATAAACCTGCTACTGAAGCTGTTAGCATCTATGCTAATCTCTGTATGAGCAACCAGTTCCTGCTGTCATCTCGCTCATGGCTCCACCTCTTCCTGATTGGGCCGTCCCGTTGTAGATTGAAACTTGACATTGAATCAGGCTGATCCAGCTGCTGTGCAAGGTTGAGTTTTTTTCCTCCAAAGGAAAAACTCTATATGATTCAAATATAACACAAAACAAGCTCTGCATGAGTTTTATCAAAATTGCTTACCCTGGATTGGTCCCCAGCCAATTACAGGGCTGACACAGAAAGACAGACATCAATGTTGATTTGATTTTTTTGAAAAGTGTATAAAAATTTGAGCTCCATTATTTGGACGGCCCTAGTATGAAATTTATGTTTTTGCTTGTGAAATTTGAATGGACATATTTGTGACTCATTGACAGTTTTTAGGGTTGACATGTTTTTTCCTGAAATTTAAGAGGATTAACTGGTGAAATTTCTGCATTACATTGAGAGACTAAAGAGAAAATTGCATGACTTTCTTCATTCTATTAAAAACCTAATAAATTTAAATGAAAGATTTTATGTTTTACTCTTTTCAACAAGCTTTATTGCTCTGGGATGTCCCAAAAACAAATTTTTGAAGTTTCTTGCTCAAAAATCCTTTTAAATATTAGATTTCAGCATGAATATAAAGCCATCTGTTTCAGACCAGGCTGTTTTTCCATAAAGACTAAAGTTTTTCCTGACTAATACCCCTTTCAAGAAGTGGCTGTGGTGTTGGCTTCACAGCAATGTGCTCTAATGTTTACTGTGGCAACATATTTCTCTAATGAGACAACTGGGAGACATATTTTAGATAGACTGATTGGGCACACATTGTCTAATAGATGAAGCAAACAACAGAGAGAGAGGAGGGTTTTTTCATGTTAGAGCAGGCCACGGACATTTTTTTATGTATAAAGATCATTAAGAAGTGTACTTGCACAGTATGGAAGCTTCAAAATCAATGGTCAGCATAAAAGAAGAACTACAAAAGCCCACTACTAGGGACTCTGTATGTGTTCCCATTAATGCTAATTTCCTTCCAGCTCCCATAGACTTTCTCTGCATGTCTTCAAAGCTCCACGCTGTGTATTTCAACTATCTTACATCTCTATTTTTAAACCTAATGACAATGATTCCTGTCACATCTCCAGTTGTGGTGATTCACAACAGCGAGCTGATGTGCGGCAGCATGGACAAAGGCACCTTGGGGTCTGGATCCAAGAACAACATCTTCTACATCCTGCTGAGAGACTGGGGACAGCTGGAGGCTGCAAACGCCATGTCACGCCTGGCAAGACTCGCCCCGGTCTTCCTGTGTAGGTGTCCTCTGAGGTTATAGCAACACAGACTTCATCCTGCTTGAAAAAGAAAACCTTTATTGTTCTTAAACGGATTTATCTCAAAATGATATTTAGTCAGGACAAACCCCAATTCCAGTGAAGATGGGACATTGTGTGAATTGTAAATTAAAACAGAATACAGTGACCTGCAACAATGACGGTTTATAATGCAGTGCTGCCTGAGAGGTCAAAGGTCACAGGCATTCAGTGTTGATTTCCAGCCTTGCTGCTTACGTGCAGTTTTCTCTGGATTCTCTGAATCTTATGATGATATTATGGACTGTGGATGATGAAATCTCAAAATTCATTGCAATTGTACGTTGAGGATGTTGTTCTTAATCTGTTTGGACTATTTGCTCATGCTGTTGTTCACAAACTGTTTGCTTGTGAATGACTGAGCCTTTCAGGGATGCTCCTTTTTTACTCAATCATGTCACTCACCTGTTTCCAATTAACCTGTTCACCTGTGCAATGCTCCAAACAGGTGTTTTTTGAGCATTATTTAACTTTTCCAGTCTTTTGTTGCCCCTGTCCCAGCTTTTTTGGAGCGTGTTGCAGGTATCAAATTCAAAATGAGTGAATTGTGTATTGTATTCTGTTTTTATTCACATTTTACACAACATCACAACTTCACTGGAATTAGGGCTTGCGGTTTTGTGCTCAAAGGCTGGTTCAATCCGTGTCTATGATGAAAAGGTATCTAAGTTCTTGTCCTTAATTTTCAGCCAATCGCGGCTTCTCCATTGGAATTGGTGATGTCACACCTGGTCAGGGTCTTCTCAAGGCCAAACAGGACCTGCTGGATGATGGTTACAAAAAGTGTGATGAGTACATCGAAGCTCTCCAGACCGGCAAGCTGCAACAGCAACCCGGCTGCTCAGCAGAGGAAACTCTAGAGGTAGGTGTGAAATCATTTTTTTATGTGGACAACAAATGATCAGCTGGTTCCTCAGTGATTCTCCTCATTCACGCGAACACAGAACTACATTTTAAATGTCAAGATCAATTTCCAACAAAAGGAAAAGGAATTCAGCATTGACTTATTTATAGTGTATCACCTGCTAACTCCTTTTCAGACAGGCTGAAGCACAGTTTAGTGAAGTACAGGTACAGTCAAGCTTTATAAAAAAAAATATATATATTTTTTTTAAGATTATTGTTGGGCATTTTTAAGCCTTTATTGACAGGGGAGAGAGAGATACTGTGGATAGGCTTGTGATAAGAGGCGAGAGAGCAAGAGGAGACACTCTTCAAACACTCCACAGGCTGGATTCGCACCCAGACGGGCGGAAACATGTATGTGAGTTATTTAGATGCAAAGTCGACTTGCTGCCAGACAACTAAATCCATAACTGAAACGTCATCGAGTTGAAACATCTCAGGGTGACGAAAAAATGTCTGAGTTGACTTTCAGTCACTTACTATCTTTGTTGTTTATTATGATTTTTTTGATTAAATGGTAAAAATACAACAAGGAAAATTTAACATCAATGTCAAAAATGACAATGGGCATTACAAAAGACTGGAGATATAAACTGAGATGGCATAAGTAGGGGTGGAAATTGATAAGATTCTTTTGATACTGATGCCTGAGCAGTTCTTCATATTAATGCAATTCTTAATAAATTTCTCATTGATTCCTGTGAATCTTCACAAGTTCAACAACATCCAACACATAGACATAAATATAGATTTAGATTTTTTTTTTTTTAGATGGGACAGTATGCATTAATGAACATTTACATGTTAATACTTGGGATAATAGTTGGCTAATTTGCATCCCTAGTCCCATTAGCAGGTTGGTGTCAACACATGAAACAAACCAAACATCAATGATAGAAATAAAACACACAGAGCATATTAAAAGACAACATACATAAACTGTGGACAACCTGAATGACATACAGTCCAAAAATAAAATGGGCTGAGAGTTGGGGGATCATGGGAATTATATACAGTGTATTATAAAGTGCTGTTGTGCTTACTAAAGTGCCAGATACTAAAGTGCTAGCTGCCTGGGAGCTCAGGTCCTCGTTATATTGCACAGAAATATAAAGTGTATATTGCATTTGCACATTACCCTACTGCCCAAAGTTATAAAGTGCCAGACTGTTGCACTGAAACAGCATACATAGATGTCTCATGTAAGCACTAATTCACAAAAATGACATACATACATGTATTTATGTACGCAACAGCGGACAAATGGATGGTGCCCAAACATACTGAGCCTATATACAAAATTAGACACAGTTATAAGCCCACATGTTTCAGCCCTGCTCAGAACAGGCTGTTTTTTTATTCATATTAAATAAAGTTTTTTCTGACTCATAGCCCTTACAAGAAGTGGCTGTGGTCTTGGCTTTACAGCAATGTGCTCTAATGTTTACTGTGGCAGCACAGACATGTGCCTTATCAGGGTCAGGTGGCATATTTCTCTCATGAGATAACTGGGAGAAATATTTTAGAAAGACAGTAGGGGTGGGTAAAAATATCAATTCACCAATGCATTGCAATACCCCGCCACCACCAATTCAGTATCGATGCAGCAAATCCTCTGAATCGATTCACCTCCTGGCCAGCGGGGGGTGCTGAACATGTTGACCAGCTGCATTTCCTAAACAAAAATCTACACGTGCACACTTAGTATGTAGCCAGAAATTAAGGGATGTGGTTTAGATTTGATATTGTTAGCAAAAATGTTTTGTGAGGTTTATCACAATTTCCAAGAGGAAAGAAATATTATTTAAGTTTACATGCACTTTACTTTTTCAGTGTTTATACAGAATGTTTTTTACTTTTGTACTCCATATGCACAAATAAGTGATTATTGTGCATTTTTTTAATTTTTAGATGTCTTATTGCTCAAAATTGTGAGGTGGCATACCACATATGTTCAGGTTGGCATGAAAATAAATATTTAAAATTGTCAACAACAGGCACTCTAATTATTTGTGTATTTCTGCCTTTTACTGAATTGACATCACAGCATTTAAATCAAAATTGAACCGAATTGCAACCTAAAGAATCTAATCGTGAGGTTCTTAACAGTACCCAGCCCTAATAGACAGATTGGGCACACATTTTCGAAAAGATGAAACAAACAGAAGAGAGATTTTTTTTCATGTTAGAGCAGGCCATGGACACAATTTTGTATAAAGATCCTTAAAAAGTGTACTTGCACAGTATGGAAGCTTCAAACTCAATGGTCAGCATAGAAGAAGAACTATAGAAGCACACTACTGTGAGCTCTGGAATTGTTTGCCACTAAAGCTAATTTCCTTCCTGCCCCTTCAGACCCTCTCTGCGTGTCTTAAAAGCACCACGCTGTATTATTCACCTATGTCACATTTCTATTTTTAAACCTAATGGCAATTATATGGTCAGGCCATCCTATTATTACACCATGCACTCTTATTATGGTGTAATATTAATGCCAAACTAAGCATAAAGATTTCACCAGCTTCCTTCCTGCACCTTGCCATGGTCCTGCATCACCCTGTCTTGATTTATTTCTGTCCTAAAATCCTGACTGCTGTGCATCAATCAATACACTTCATAACCTTGAAACTATAACATAAAAAAAAGCTAAAATGAAAAATAGAGACAAATCCTGCAGTGTCAAGTGATGGGTGATGCACGTTCTTGTTTATTGTTTATTGTTTATTAGGATCCCCATTAGCTTTGGCATTTGACTGCAGCTACTCTTTCTGGGGTCCATAACATATTTAAAAAAAAAAAAAAAATACATACGAATCATACATTAAAAAAATATTCAAAAATACATTAAAAATACGTTCAAAAAGTTACAGCACGCCCTTCCTTTGTCCAAAGCTACATCAAAATACATAACTGACCTAAAAGATACTAAAAAACCTAATACTAGTTAAACACAATTAAACCAAAACAACTCACAATAAAACAGTTTAAAATAAGGCCTTATGTGTTATAATATAAAGAAACAATTCATAAAATATATTCCTAAATCTTACACAGTGGTAAACATGCCCCTGTCCCAGACCTTTTGGAATATGTTGCAGGCATTGAATTGAAAATGAACAAGTTTATCAGTTTGAACATTTGCATACAGTTGACTTTACATCCATCAGGCCTAACATTATGATCACTGACAGCTGAAGTTAACAAAACTGATCATCTCCTCATCATGGCTGTCAGTGGGTGGGATTTATTAGGCAGCAAGTGGACATTTTGTCTTCTTAGTTGATGTTAGAAGCAGGTGGTCATAAGAATCATGAAACACAGGACGTGATGTTCAACTGTCCGTTGTGCCAGTGAATGGACTTCACATGAGGTTTGCCTTGATATTGAGAGAAGCATAGGAGCTGTATCTCAGACACGGGAAGGATGTAAATTTCAGGACATCAACATCAATCCTAGGGTGTTTTGGCCTTTCGACACTAAACACTAGGGATGCATGCTGCCCTACAAAGGCAAAGTGCAGTATCTGCATTTTTTAGTTTTTTTTTTTTTTTTTTTTTTGCACTAATCAAAAGTGCAATATTTGCTCTTCAATCTCTTAAAGTTTCATAGGGTTCCTGCTTAATTTCTCTGAGATATTGCCGTTTGTTACTTTGCAGTAACTGCAAAAATGCACTGTAAAACCAAGGCAAACTGCCTATCTGTTTTCTTCACCATGAAGAAAACAGATACGGCAGCTTTGGTTTCACCATGAAGAATATCAGATACTGCAGTTTGCCTTGGTTTAAGGACAAAATTTTGAAATATTGAAAATTAATATGCCAATTTTTTTTTAAAATAAAAACTAAGTGAAATGGCCTTACTTATTGCACACACTGCAGTACACGTCATTGTATGGTCATGTAATTATACTGCAGTAAAACAAAGGCAAAGTGCAGTATAGCCTATAAAACTGCCAAATTTAGCATGAATGTCAATATACAATATGCATTAAATTCTGTTCCCTTTAATCTAATAAATCATACACTTGGTTGTTAAATATAATTTCATACTTGCACTTGGTTGAAAATAAAACACAAAAGCTGTTTTCCTCCGTTTGGCATTTTTGCAGATACTGCACTTTGCCTTTGTAGGGCAGCACAGTGTTATCAGTTTGCTATCAGCCGATATCAGTCTAAAGAGTTAAGTATCAGATATTTACAGCCGATATATGCACCTTCCCATCACTGCGTGAGTACATTTAAAAGTCATGGGTTTCATTTTTGCAAGAGTTAAATGCTATTTTTCTTGTTTTACATCTGTTCCTCCCAAAAATATACTGTAACAAGTTCATTTTTGTTAAGTACAGAGCTTGTGCTCTTATACAGAAATATCGGTATCGGCGATAATTAATTAAAAAATATTGGATATCAGCAAAAATCCAATATTGTGCATCCTTACTAAACACCCTTATCAAAGGTGGCCATTTACGGGGTGATCAAGCTTGTGTCCGGTGCCCATTCATGAGAATTGCCTGATTGTTTGGACGGTGCAGCCCACGGGACTGTGCATGGCTGAGGCGTCCCCTTTTCCTGAGTCAAGCCTTGAGCTGACAACATACCTGTGGCATACGGGGCTGTAAAAATACAGACCAGTCAGACTGGCAGGTGGTTATAATGTCAACAAAAGGATTTGTATTCTGGCGCTGCAGGTCGTTGCCTCGCATCAAGACAGTTGCTTGTTGGTGAAGGCCTTTCACTCCAGCTTCCTCCTACAGACCAGAAAACATGCTTGTTACATTAATTGGTGACCCTTATGTGTCGGTGAATGTGTGAACGGTTGGTCTGTCTCTCTCTGTTGCCCTGTGATTGGCTGGTGAGCAGTACAGGGCGGACCCCGCCTCTCGCCCAATCAGCTGGGATAGCCTTTAGCCCCTCACGACCCTGATAGGGATAAGCGGCATAATAAAGGATGGATGGGATGTATTCTGTTCTTACTTTTATTTTTCAACTTCACTGGAGTCGGTGCTTGTGCTAATTAGTGAAGCAGTGCTCGGGTACTTATCATTAGGGCTTTGCTGACACGTTCAAACTCAATTTAGCATTATGATAAATAAAATTTTTGTTGGCTTTAAACATTACACTTAACTTCAGCCTCTGTATAAGATGTATAAAATAATAAAATATGTTCTTTGTGCTGTATGAATATGTCCCTGCTTGTGTAAGGATTAAACTCCTCATATCCACATTGCATTTAAGGGTCGAGTGGGAGATTGGCCTTGGCATTGTTCCCTCTCTTCATGTGTAGGAGGAGGAAAAAAATGTCTTTGTAATCACACTGCTAAGGGTCAAGTGTCAACTTTCTCTGTGTGTATCTTAACATTGTGGGGTCAACAGGCTCTGATTCTGAGAGAGCTGTCCGTCATCAGAGACCGAGCTGGCAGCGCCTGCCTACGAGAACTCGACAAGAGCAACAGCCCTCTGATCATGGCTCTGTGCGGCTCCAAAGGTAAGCTCCCTCCAGGGGGAAAATAACATGTATGTGTGTGTATATGTGTGTTTAAATTGCCCTAATCGCTGACCCTGGTCCACAGACATGATTGAGCATTACCTTTAACTTAAAGACTTTTTAAAGTTCTCAGAAAAGCATCATGAGGTGCCTTTTCATAATGTGAAGGCTGATTTTTAGCTTAATTATATTTGAGAGTTGATTATAGATGCAGCAGATTTCAAACTCTTTGCAAACTGCTTTTGGTGATTAGAAGGAAGTGGAACCTTTATAAATATAATTCTTAGTATTATTTCGAAGTACAGCTGCATTATGGAGTTCATCTTAAAGAAAACAGTTTCTCTTACTCTGTTACCACAGAGCTGTACAGACTGTACTGGTTTTTAGTCGAGGGCTTGTAAGATAGACAGAAGATACCGGAGGTGGATGAATTAAAAAGATTAAACAGATTGAGTGAAGTTTTTAACATGAACAAAAATTATTGCAAGTAATAGCATCAAAATGAAAAGAACCTTAGGCCTTTCTGTTTTCTATAAAGTCAAATAGAAAATTTATCAATGTAGGTTCTCAGTCATCCAGGTCATGGTTATCCAACACTGACCCAAGAGGCAACTGGACTGGTTGTTCTCAAAGGCAGACATCCATGCAGAATAATTGAATTAAGTGTCTGTATGTGTACTTAATAATGTAAATGTTTGTATGGTCTGTGTTTTTGGTCACGAGCTTTTAAGAGTTACAATGTACAAACACGTGGCTTTGGGACATAATGAACACTTCACATGTTTGTTCTTGCCTTTTACTTCCTGTATTTTCATCCTGAAAATGCCAGTTGTAACTCCACAGACCGCTCCGGACTCGCAGTTGCTGCATCTAGCAGTGTTGCCAGATTTTGCGACTGAAATAAGCATCAGGTTGATAAAACAAGCCCAAAACAAGCGACCTCCGCTGTTATTTTTAACGCCCTTGTGCCCAACACTGGTCAAAACTAGACCATAAATTGATTGTGAGCATACACTTAGCAGTCATCCAATTCAGATATAAGAAGGCAAAATGTGGGCTCTTAAAAGCCGATACACTGTTCTGCCATTAGAGTATGAATGAGGGGTAACGATCCCTCCATGTGTAGGCACTTGGAGCAGTCAGACTACTAAAAAGTGAGGTACCAGTTCCAGTCAGTGTCTTCCCTTCACGATGAAGGACTGGGGAGTTTGTTTGATCAAACAGACTAAAACGGCACTGATGTCTTATTTTGTGCCTCAAGGACAAACTGCTGTCTAAGACATGGTTTGATTATGTCTCTTCATTCTTGTTTTTATGACTCACAAATGAATGATTTTAGCTTTTAGTTTTAATCCAAAAACACCCATCAACTTCTTGTTCTTACTGCATTCCCAGTGTTCATGTAAGGACCTTGTACATCGCTCCATCTAATCTTCTCTCTTTTTTCCATGCTCCAGGATCCTTCATCAATATCTCTCAGATGATTGCCTGCGTGGGCCAGCAGGCTATAAGTGGCTCTCGAGTGCCTGATGGCTTTGAAAACCGCTCCCTGCCTCACTTTGAAAAACACTCCAAAGTAAGTATGAAGGAATGGGAGTTGGAATAATCCCCAAATCCCACATAATGCAAAAGCGCCGCTGTCTTGCTTCGACCTGCAAACCTCACTGGACACGCCGCGCCGAGCAGCGCCGCGGCGGGCAGCCCTGTAGGGAGGGGGGCCGATCCCCGGAGAGTCTAAAGCTCTTGTGCGAATAGCGATGTCACACGTCAATAAAACATGTTATAGACTGAAAAAAGAAGTTAAACAACACCTCACTTCGCTTCTCTAAGGTTCCTTTGTTGGTCCCAACCACACAGCTTCTTGATTTATTTCATTTCTATCTGCCTATATCCTTGTAGAAAGGATGTTTGGTGTCATATATACAATGTTATATATTTCTCTACCTCTACCATTCACTTTTCTTCGTCCATGGAGTCGTGTTGCCTCTGGGACACTCTGACCGACTGTTGACCTGATGCTCGCGCCTCCGTTTGTGAAATAATGACAAACTATTGAGGAAATTTTCCTTTCGGGAGTCCGTGCATTGTGTTTTATTTTGAAGTTCCGGTTACTCCACACGTTGACTTCCTGTCTGGTGCTTTCTCAACGACAGTGAATTTACGAGGTTTTGAAGCGGCCGCACAGAAAATAGACTTGAAGCGAATCTCCAGCGTAGTGGCGCGCGCCGGCGCTTCAGCGACGCAGCACTGGTGCGGGCAGTGGAATTTGTCTGATAGACTAGAGTGGGTTCTAAGTGCTCCGAGGTACCATTCAAGAGCGCGGCGCTTTCGCGTTATGTGGAATTTGGTTGGTAAAATATTGATTCATTTCTCAAGGTAGTCATTCATCTAATTCTCTTTGTTATGAAGCTTGAGTCATTACTTAACAAACCCGTTACATGAATTCATACAGTTTCGTTTTATTATAACACAATAGTACATTGACTTCTGTCTTCACTATTTATACCTCCGCGTCCCTCTTGGAATCATGTACAAAATAAAAAAAATGTCTGATCTTCCACAGCTGCCAGCTGCGAAAGGCTTCGTGGCTGACAGCTTCTACGACGGCCTGACGCCAACAGAGTTCTTCTTCCACACCATGGCTGGTCGAGAAGGTCTGGTGGACACCGCGGTGAAAACAGCAGAGACTGGATACATGCAGGTAATGCCCATTATCCCTGTTCAGTGATTCCTGCTGTTAAAATAATGTTGCATTGAGGAATGGATGTGTGCGTGCGCCTGCAGAGTTCCCTGAAATTTCTTGGATGTAAGTCCAGTCAAATGTAGTTTGAAAGTTTTATTAGAAAATTCACAAAAAGACAACTATATCGAGCCATTCGCTTTTCCACAACCCTGTATAAGATACTATTCTGGATCACCAGATCCAGAATAGAGCCAGGATCTAGACCAAACTCAGCACTAACATGGACGTTGTTATCCTGTATGAACACAACAAGTTTTGGGACTATCCCTTAATATTTTAATTTTATATGAATTATTGATTGTTGTCAATGGGGTTTCCCATTATAAAGTTCAATGTTTTTTTGTGAGGTCAGTCTGGATCAGATCAACCTGAAATCTACCTTGATGATAGAGGCATGAACCCCATATTATCCTGTGAAATTGGAAGTGAATCTGTTAAGAAATGGCCGAGATATGGTTTTATATTAACTAATGGAATTTTTATTAAATTTCAGAATTTTTTTGCATCAAGACAAAATATTTGTATCACCACCAAAATGTAATGGCTTCTCCCTTGGACCAAACCACACCTTTGGAAAAATTTTCATCTTAATCCATCTAGTAGTTTTTCAGTAATCTTGCTAACAAACAGACATACACTGGCAAAAACATAACCTCACTGGCGGAGGTAATCTGAGGGTTAATTCAAAACACAGAGTATTGTTATACGCTGATGACATACTTTTGTATTAATCTGCACCAGGGCTGCTTTGTTGTGTCAGCATAAATGATAACTGTCTTTTTAAAAGGTGCTGTTATCATATGGGCTATAAACAACCTTACGGTAATGCTGTGCGACTATTTGCTTCTTTTTTCTCCCGCAATGTATTTTTTATTTTAGTTTTACAGATAAGGTACAGAAACAATATCAGTATCGTTTAACTACATGGTCAGCAGTCATCCTTCATCTTCTTCAAGCAGTATGTTTAAGTTTTGGACATAATCAATGAAAGTTTTCCATATCTTTTCAAATGTTTGTTTTTTTTGATTTAAGTATATTTGTTATTCTTTGAGTTGAAGGCTCGTTAATATCTGTCTCAACCCTTGAGTCACATCTGGTCTTTTTGTCTTTTTCCACAAAAGTCCAATGCACTTCTTGGTATTGAGCAAACCAAGGTTTATGAATGTTCTCTCACTTTTTCAGATGTTGTGTTTTTCTGGATATAAACCAAACAGAAAAACAACAATACATGTCGGCTGTGAATCGATACAATATCACAATACTATAGAGTATCCATTTTCCCTCCACCTCCTCGAATAAATAGATGGCATTGTAAAAACATCTAAAACAGGTAAAGTTGCATGTAGAAAAGGCAATTTATTTTTTAATATTTAGAAAATGAGAATGTAATCAAATACATAGAAAGTAAGAGCCAACAAAGGAATAAAGGGAACTTAGAGTAGAGTAAGAACTAAATAAATCAAAGGGGCTAAAGACAGTGAAAACAGAAAGAGGGAGATGACATCACATAAAGGAAAGTCTATAAAATGAGTTTTAAGAAGTGATTTAAAAGATGTCACTGATTCTACATGCCTTATCTCCTCTGACAAGTTGCTTCGAAGACGAGGAACTCTGATGGAAAATGCTTGATCACCTTTAGATCTAAGCCAGACATGGTTTAAAGCAATGAGGAGGACCTTAAAATCAATTCAGAAACTAACAGGGAGCCAGTGTGAAGGAGCTTAAATCGATAAAGTGATGTCATCTGCTAAAACCAATTAAAAGTAGAGAGCATGAATGACTCTTTCCAGGTCTGACCCAGTAAGCACTGATTTATTTTGGCAATAATGCGCCAAGGAAAAACACGACAGAACAACTGTCTGGATATGAGATGTGAAGATGAGTTCTGAATCAAATGTAGCCCCTAGATTTCAGGCTGCAGGTCTGATATTGTTGGAGAAATGGCGTAGGCTGGGTTGTGAGAGATGGTTGATTTTTCTATGTTAGAATGAAGTCCAAACCCATGATCAGATCTCACATCTTTGGACCCTGTTCTCAGCTTAGACAGTTTTTTTTTTTTATAAAATCCCTGCATCTCTCACCATAGTCTCTCCTTCTCCCTTCCTGTTCTGCACAGAGGCGTCTGGTGAAGTCCCTGGAGGATTTGTGCTCACAGTACGACCTGACAGTCCGCAGCTCCACAGGTGATATCATCCAGTTTATTTATGGCGGTGATGGTCTGGACCCCGCCGCCATGGAGGGGAAGGACGAGCCGCTGGAGTTCAAGAGAGTCCTGGACAATATCAGAGTGAGTTGAAGCGGGAGAGTTTTTATTTTTAGATTTGTCAGCCATTATTTATTGTTTCAGTTCAACATTTTTATAGGTTTCTTCTTTCCCTTAGACTCAGACATGGCATGACTTCCCTCACACACCTAAAAATAACACATTCAACCATAGATGGGGTGATTTAAAGTCATACCACAATCATACTTTAAACCAGAAATTCATTTTCGTCCTCTCTCTTGGATATGAAACTCCAAAACAACTGGCAACCTGGGGCCCACATCAGGCCCTCCCACTGATTCCCATCTGGCCTCCAGAGTATGATCAATCTCGGGAAATGGGAGTGGGGAAATAGGTTGTGATTTTAAGGATTGTCTTTTTGTTGTTACAGCCTTCTAACTATGATTGCAATCACTAAAACAGCGGGGATTAAATCACTTTTATCAGGTATCAGGTGCTTCCTTCACAGGACTGGACTTATAAAGCACTTTAATTCCTTGATACTGCAGTAATGATGCTCCTGTCCCTAACCTTCAAACATTTGTAATAAATGCAGAGGATGTCTGGTTTTGTTTTAATTGTTTGCAAATTGAAAACCAAAACCTCTGATATTACAGCACACAGAGGTCCTCAGATAGTTGTAGTCCTGTCCCTATTGCTATCTCAGGTATTCAGAGTGGTAAATTAATATTTTCTTTTGTTTTTTTTGTTTTTTTTAATGAAACCATTGGGGGATTTCTTCACAGCAACAGCCTTACCTTATGGACTACATTTTATGTCCTTCATTGTGGACATTGATGCTTATTTTATAAGCTATTTAAAAAATTATGATCTTACAGGAGCTCCAAAAATACAGCTGAGGACAAAATTATTGGCCCCCTATGAAAACTTTATTTTTCAAAGTATTTCCAAAGTCCTGTTGGACAGATAGCTTTTACCACAGCATTTCCAAACACCACATCTTTACTTTGGATGCTTTTATTATCTTTCCTTGCTTTCAAAAACAAAAGTAATTCACGTAAACCAAAAACTACCATGGTCAAAACTATTAGCCCCCCCATGCTAATAGTGTATAGATATAATTGTGTATATTTTTGTAGCCTGCAGTCATTTCTTGTAATTTTAAACACGTCTCCAGACTTGTTCCAAACTTTGTTGCTCTCTTTGAGTTTCTTGATGGTAGTTCTCACTTCTGTTTTTGGCTCTTGGAAACGCTGTGTTATCTCTTTATATCCTTCTCCTGCTTTGTGAGCATCAGCAGGTCTTTTTCTCAAGTCTTAACTGATTTGCTTTGTCTTTGCCGTGATAGTTTCTCAAACGACAGTTCAAACTAGGACTGAACGATTTTAGGAAAAGATCTAATTGTGATTTTTCTTGCACACTATGTTTACAGTATAGACGATAGTAAGAAAATGAAACTTTATTCATCATCTAATATTGATGATAAATAATCTGTTTTCATTATTTAAGGGATACTCCAACTTCTACTCCTAAACAGAGGCTTTGTGTTGTTGACCTGCTTACCAGCACTTCGTAAATGCAAATTTGTAAAATAGTTGACACAACAGATCCTGGGTCAGTCAGGAGAGCTGCAAAAAATTCAAGCTTTGGCAATCACATGATTGCGTTGTCTGAAATTGCGATTTCAATCCGAAACGATAAATCTTTCAGCCCTAGTTCAAGCCCTCATTGAAGGTTTTATACTGTGTGTAATTTGGAAGATAACCTTCAGTTTTAGCTTGATTGAGCAAGCGTTGAGAATTAAAAAGTTAAAGCATGTCATTGGACAACAGTGGTTTGTGCTATGGCTCAACAAAAAAGGTCAGCTAATAATTTGACTCTTGTGGTTCTTAGATCTTATAAATAGTTTTGTTTCTATGTGCAAAGTAAAATAATGAAAGCATCCAAAATAAACAAGGATGTTTGGAAATGCTTTGTTCAAAAATCCATGCTCTGTTTAACAGCACTAGGGAAATACTTGAAGAAAAGGGCTCAAAATTTTGTCCTAGTCTGTAAATCTATCATGCAGAAAAAGCCACAACTGGATCAACACCACAACATTTAAAAACACCATTTGCTGCATTTATATAAAGACTTAAGTAATTAATTAATTCAAGCTCCATCCTTACATGAGTGATATTTATTTGTTTTCAGTTTGAGCTCGGAGCACTTGTCTTAACATTTCAACAGTCACAACACAAATAAGAAAGTTGTGTAATCAGCCTTTTCTAAAGAACCTACATTTGTACTTTAATGAAGTCTTTCTTTTCGTGTTTGCCTCAAGAATCTTTATACACATGGAAAGGATGGTGCAGGCATTTGGTTGAGAAAAACAAATCAGTGAAGCAGGTAATTAACTGACAGCCCTACAGGAAGCTTGTTAGTAGGTGGGCTTCCTCGGTGAAGGCACATGGGAGCTGTAGAGCTTATCTTAATGCTGAATTTTCCTTTAATGGACTGACCCTGCAGAGCAGAAACTCTAGATGTGCAGACAATGTTATAGTTTGATAAGGTATTCAAGGCAGAGATGCGGCATGCTTGGCTGGATCATTATGTCAGTGCTAAGGGCGGAGGTGTTCTCAGATAAATAGGCACAAATCAGGCGTGTATAGGTTGAGATCATGCATAGACAACGTTCACCCTGTTATAATAAGCCCTCCTTCCATGAAGCACTTCCCTTGACACTTATGTTTTTTGCTCCTCGACTGCTGCTCACATCTTGCAAATGTGGCTTGAAGGTTCAGCATTTTAAGTAGGAAGAAAAAAAAAAGCTTTTGAGTGCAGGGAGGTTAAGTAAGGTTTATGCAGACTGTTTTACATTCAGGTGTGGAGCCAACAGATATAAAGGCCAGATTGTAGAGCATGATCCAAAGTTTTTGGTTTGAATGAAACTGTTTTGTTGTCTGCAGCTCACTCGCGCACACACACCAGTGTTAATTTTTTCGACTAATTGTTGACAACCATTTTTCCCCTGAAAAAACTAGACAGTAACTAATAAAAACAAGTGCACATGGACGAAAACTAAAACTACACTAACTGACATTTTCATCAACAAATAAAAACGAGACTAAAATGTTTGACAGAGACTTAATCCAATCAGACCTAATTTGGTCATGTAGAAAGTAGAGACAAGTTAGGAATATATCCAATCACAGCTACTTTGGTTGTGTGGAAAGGTTGGATGAATAGGTAGAGCAGGTTCACTGTTTGTTGTCAGTTCTGGTATTGTAACTGAGATGCTCTGCCAGGTAGCCTTAATAAAGGTGACTGCATTTCACACAAAAGTTAAATTTGTTTCTGTTCATTTATACAGTCAAACTTTACCAGCATTCAATAAAGGTTTATTAAGTGATTGATATTTTCCAAGTGTAAAACATGACTTCAGAAATTCAAAGGACAATAATAGTCGACTACATTTACAGTAGATTTTATCAACTAAAATGTTGGGAAATTTCTTCAACTAAAACTAGACTTTGAAAAGTCAGAAATTAATCAATCCAAACAAACAACCAAAAAACATTTTTTCTGTTCAGGAAATGCAAGTGAGTAATTAGAATTTGACATCTCAATTAAGAAATAATAATGTGCCTTATTGCTTTTACTGTTTTTGTAAAAAACAAAAAGTAAATTTTAAAATGCATGCATAACAATAATATTTCAGTTAAAGAGCTTGTACATATAGCTGTGTTAACCATTATAGAAACATAAAACATGATTTGGTTATAACCAATGCTGTTATTTTAGGGCAGCTGTGGCATAAACCTTACATTAGGTGGTGGTCTAATAAATTTGTTTAGCACTGTTTGTACACCAAACCATTGTCCGTGTCCATCAAATAAATTAAAAAACATATATGTACATATGCATATATTTCAACACAAAAAAAAGTCTGAAAAGGGGCAGAACGAAGCAGAAAGCTTATCTAGTCCTGCCCCTTCCTTACAAAATCCAATCACTTACAGAAACAAAATTCTCATTCTTTACCCAGCTTTTATTGTTTATAGAGACAATACAAAACATGAACATCAATAGCAATAGCAAATGTTTAAAAGGATCATCAATACACAAATTAATAAGAAGGGACAAAAAAATACCTAAAAGATTCTCACAGTGTTTTTTGGTTCTTCTTTTTCAGATCATTTTTAAAAGTACTTTTTGTAAAGTGGGGGAACACTTTACAAGATAATCGTCAAGAGTTTTACCTTGGATTCCCACTTCTGACCAAAATCAGCAAAGGCCTGGTCCTAAAGATTATCTTACCAGATTATCCTGTGGTGTTTTGTCTGTTGAGAGTTGTTTTAACCTCCGTTATGAGGGAAATTGCGATGGCGAGAGGCATAACAATTACGCAGCACAACGAATCGATAGTCAAATTACACTTTTAAATTTATTTCATCGATTCGTTATTGCAGCTGTAATATCTTAGAAAACGATTTCCTCCCTGCAGTAATAGTAAAGCTTTGTTTACACCTTTGTTGAAATGCTGGTGAATTATGTCTGAGGATTTAGCACCATTTGGATCAGCACTGTAAGAACTGAGCCCCTGTTGACAACAATGGCAGGATTTGATTGGCATATTCCCCTGGTGCTGCCATATTTCCCTGTTATTACAGCGTGAAGAGCAGTCTGATAACAGCTTAGTGTGCCAAACAAACTGAATATGTTCAATAACAGCAGAAGATGTGATTGCTGAGCCCGTGAGCTCTGCTGCTGCTCACATAAATACAGAAACACAAAGTGTAGAATTTACAACCGTACGGTTCACAGTCTTCACACAAAAGCTCTGAGATTATTTTTCAGTAATAATGGAGATGAAAGTGAGCAAAGAAAATGGCAGCAGTTAGTACAAGGTGATTGTTCTTAAAAATTTATTCTTTATTGAGTCACAGAAAGTCTTTCAGGAGCTTTGTTTACACCTGACAGAGCCAGAAAACGTTGTCAAATGAGTTAATAATTGCTTTTTCCATCCGTCTATTCACATTGATGTGCTACAGGAGGCAGGAGCAGGTCCCAGCTAGAAGAGGAGGTGTGATACCCCCCTGGGCAGGTCCACAATCAATCCCAGAGCTGACATTTACACTCACGCCAAGCAGCAATTTCCTGACACCAGTTAACATAACAAGCATGCTCTTGGATTTCAGGATAAAGCCAGAGTATTAGGAGAAAATCCATGAACACACTGGGAAAACATGCCTCTTAGAACATGCTGATTAAAGCATGGTGCAAGAAAATATGAATTTTTGATCAATATGTTGTTTTTCAATCTGAAGAAATGTATTACTGTACAGTTACTTAGATACAATTTGATCTAAAGCTGCAATTTGTAAGGGGCTGTCCACAAGGAGACAAGTTTAGGCTTATTTGGGGAGTTTTTGGTGAAGAACTGACGATTTTTGTGACCAAGCAATGGACTGCAGAGCCTTTAGCTCAACCTTTTAGGGTCTTTTTGGTCTGCCTGAAAGTTGTTTAAAAAGTGGTAGGTTATTTGTGTACCTATTCTCCTTATCCAACAGTGGAAACAGCAGTAAATGTGTGCCGTACCGGGCCGAACTGAACCAGACCACTTGGTGGAAGTGCAGCTTTGCAGACCTGGTATATATACATGTTAATGGAAAACTGTTGGAAAACAAAAAAAAGATTGTTTTCATCGCCATGTGGACAGGTCCTTAGAGTCTAGTTTTGTGACTCTCTAGTAGGGATGGGAATCAAAAACCAATTCCATTTGAGAATCGACAACAGCTCCCTCAAGGAATCAATCCCATTAGTGCTTTTGAGAATCAGTTTCTTTCCAGTTTATTCTGCATGCCTAACAAATCATGGACGTCACACCTTCATCGGAGCCAGCCCACAGAAATGATAACCAAGAAGACAAAAATCAAGACAGACGGGGGCAGAAGAGGTCAGAATTGTGTTTTAACCCGCAACTTGCAGAAGCATTTATTTCTGCAGCATGCCGTTCAATATCAGAAGTGTCATGTGTCTGACATTGGCTACGTTTACATGCAGTCATTAAACCTTTCATAACCGGAATATTAGCAATAACCCGGTTGCGTGCAGCCATGTAAATACCAAAAAGCCTAAAATCCCGAATATTACCCCTGGGTTACTCCTTTTCTAACCCGAATATTTGGTCATGTATACGCCGATCGTGATATCCCCGTCGAAAGGAACATTAATTTGTGTTCTGCGCATGTTCTTTTCGCAACGAATCTTGGTCTTTTGAGTACAGGAAGCACTTGTTGTAACATGGCACAGCTCCGGTTCGATTTCCTAATTCTTCACGTTCTCGCCTTCCATTAACAAAGAAACTGACAAAGAATAGTGTCAAGTACTGGTGGTGGGTCAGTACCAGCACCAAAGCGCAAACGAAGCTGACTGTAGCTGCTCCGGGCCGTTCATTATCCGCCGTGCTGCTGCTGTTGTTGTCGTTGCTATTGGATACAGGAAGAAGAAGCGGAAATGACGCGCGTTGCGTAATGACGTTGTCCGTGCATAGCTGTTTTGTTCGGGATACCATGCATAGAGGAGTAACCCTGTTTGCCCACGCATTAAAACTGGGTTATTCCGAATGTTTCAGAAACCGGATTATTGATCTTAACCCGAATATTGACTGCATATAAACATAGCCACTGTTGCCACTAAAACCAGGTGTTGGCTGTTTTCCACACAGAGAATCAGCGGAAATCGAGAAGGGAATCGTTAAAGAATCAGATCGAGGAGCAGAATTGTAATGGTATTGGTATCAATAAAATCTTATCACTTTCCATCCCTACTCTCTAGTGCAGTTGTTTTTAAACTTTTCTGTCATATATACACCAAATACTGTATATTAGTTTGGTTTGTTTTTTTTAATTATGGCCACTGGGGTCCTTTTTTTTTAAACAAAATCTATTCTAATACTTCCTCTTTTCTCTGTTCAACCCAGAAACTGTCCTCTCAAAAATATTTAAATATATTTATGGAGAAAATATTAAATATTTGCTCAGGATCTGTGTGAGCAGAAATGTTTTTGCTGGCCTGCTTTCTCATTTCGTGCCTCTTCTGAGGTCCCTCGCACCCTGGGGAGGCCCACCACACACTTTAAGGCACTGATCTCTGTGTGGTAAAACCACAAACAGTGATCTCTGAGGCTCATGCCTCGGGAGATGAAATTTTTTTCCACTATACTGACAAAGATAGGTCAGCTTTTGGCCCCGGTTTTGGATGTGGAAGCTGTGCTGTTTGATCTCCATGGTGTCCATGCTTTCTGTTTTAGCTGCTTTCTCCTGATAAGCAGAAATCTTTATGAAGACAGGGTTTGTGAAAAATTACTGAAAATGGAAATCCATTTAACTGTCAATACGAGGGGCAAGAATATCAATGAAGTGCATACAAACATTATCACCATGATGACTGTCTTCAGCTTGACTCAGTAGGTCCTGGCTCGGTCTCAAGGATCCATCTAAATCAAGCTGCTAACCCTCACATAACTGAACTGTCAGAAACACAAACTGTGCCTGAGTGCTCCTGCAGTGTTCTCCCTCAATTAAATCCTTTTGATTGTCTCCTTTTTCCTTCAGGCTGTCTTCACATGTCCAATGGAGCCGACGCTCAGTCAGAACGAGCTGGTCCTCACCGCAGACGCCATCATGAAGAGGGAAGACTTCATGTGCTGCAGAGACAGCTTCCTGGAGGTAAATTCACACCCTGCTTTCAAACTTTTCTTTTTCTCCTATTCAGTTAGTTTGACTATAAAGGGCTTTGGCAGAATTGTAGATGACTTCAGGTTGATAATGAGGCAGAACAACGCATACCAATGTGAAGGCTTTCATGTGTTGATGTTTGGCTGAAAAGTAAAAATCTTTTGTTAAGTCTTACAGTGTTTATGGCTTTGTCAAGGTAAAACAGACTCGGTGCAGTGTGCTTCTTTTCTTTGGCTGTCTTGTAATTTTTCAGTATTTATTGCCTCTAAAGTCTAAGAATAATAGCTGCAGATGGAGGTGTTTAGTGTTTGTCACTCACAACACCGAATGTGCCTTCATACTTTTATGTTTTAAAGGGACAGGGCCACCCATAAAGGGGGATAAGTCTGATTGCTTTTTATGTTCTTTCTCCTTGCTGTGCAGTAAATCAGTCCTAATGCTCTTTATTGACATTATTACAAATGTGTACAAAGAGATTGGAGAGCCTCTCCTTTTTCAGTGCAGACAGAAAGTTAAATAAAAAGCAGAAGTTAAGTTTAAAATATATACAAGTACAAAATATATACAAGATAAAATTCTACAGGAGAGTGCAATTGAAAATCTGTATACGGATGATATATGTATGTGTATATATATATATATATATATATATAGAGAGAGAGAGAGAGAGAGATATGTATTGCACAGGATAGTTGAATACTTTCAGAATACTTACAGTGCACAGCGTGATTGATAAAAATCGTATTTATAGATGGATTTGCATTTATCCAGATTTTCTTTAGTTAAGCCACAAAGCACAAAAATGTCCATCCATTTTACTTCAGCCAGTAAAAATTATCATTAATTCGATAAACTGACAACAAGTCGATGTCTTAAAGACAAAGCTTGTCTCTCTAAGACAGTGTTTCTCAAATAGTGGGGGGGGCACAGCTTCCTCGGGCAGGGTTGTGGACAAATTGGGGCATGGTTCAGGCAGTTTGTTAACACAACTGAAGGGTTTGGCGTCCCTTGAATCCAGGGCCCCAGGTTGTACTGTGTGTTTATGAAACAATAGAAAATATGGACCTCAGTAGCACCATAATGTTGTTAATGTTTAGAAAGATCATCAATATACAAGTTAATAAGAAGTGTTTCTTGGAACTCCTTTTGCAGGCATTTTTAAAAACTGTTTTTGTCAAGCGGGGTGCACTTTACAGCCAAAGTCAGCAAAGGCCTGATTATCTGGAGGTCCCAAAGATTATCTTAACAGATTCTCCTGTGGTTTTTGCTCTACTGAGAGTTGTTTTATCCTTCGTGAACAGACAAGAGGCGATGGCAAGTGGCATAATAATTATGCAACAATTTTTTTTAACGCCTACGAATGAAGCAGGGTTGTTATTATTCAATTATACAATCACAATAGTGCTCAATACTCCAAAATAAGATGCACTTAGAAACATAAAAGATAGGTTATTGATAAGCATTACAAACAATCAGTGGGAGTACCACTTCTCTGCAGTAAATTAGTGCAGAATGAATAAATAAGATAAAGTAGAATTAAAATAACAGAAAGAAAATAATCACAATAATAATAGTAATAATAATAATAATAAATAACAGAAAATCATACCAAAAACACAAATTCTTAATAAAAATAAAGGTTGGGTGAGGTAGCTACATTATGTTATTAGCAGGGAACTCTCTCTCTTAATTGGACATTGATGGTTGCCAGACTTTGTGATACTTGTGTCTGGAGCCTCGAACAGTGTATTTAAGATGTTCAAGTTTAATATAAGACATAACCTCCTCCACCCAGCGCCTGTGAGATGGTGGCGTAACTTTCTTCCAACCAAGAAGTATCAGACGTCTAGCAAGTAAGGTGGAGAGTGCCATAGCCTCATCCTTATAAGTTGATGAAGCAGGGTTAACGGTGGTGGTGCAGGTAAGTCATCAGGATGATGAATGGCAAAGTCTTGACCAGGCATGTCCCCCGCAGCCTGACCTATAAAGAAAACATTTAGGCCCTGTCCACATGGAGACAGAAAAACGTTTTTGCATTGAAAACACTCTCTGCATCATTAGAAATGTATCTGTCCTCATGAAAACGCTGTTGTACAGATGCCAGGCCTGTGAGTGGAGCTGTAACACTGCTGCAGACATCAACCAAAACCAGAGAAGGAGACATGTAGCATGCAGATACATCAGAAATGTCAACAAACACTGGTGTCTGCTCTTCTCCGTGTCCTCTTGTTGCTCATGGTGGTCGTAGAGGAGCAGAAGATTTTGCTGTTGAAGCCAAAACAAGCTCAGGAGCTTCCATGCTGTTTTCTGCTATAGTTTCTGTTGTTTAAGGGGGAGGTGAGCCTATGAGATCATCTTTCTGAAACTATCCGTATTTATTGTCCACACTGAGTATAAATTTGTGTGCACAGACTCAGACCTGAGGTGGTATTTGAACATATCCTGCACCCACGTTCAGCTCAGGTCTGTGCTCGGAAATGACTACACACCCATTTTTTGGTCGTCCTCTTGGTTGATAATTGAAGGCCATCATCATTGTGTAAATGAATGAGTTTTTAATTTTGTGTATACAAAGAAATAAAAATAGAGAAATACCATTTACATACAAAGAAAAAACTTTTTGAATTCCTACCCCTTATTACTGTTTCTCATGAGTCGTACAAAAATATATTCAGCTTAAACGTCTGTGCAAGTATTTTACATATATGTATATTACAAAACATGTAATCCATATAAATATGTTTATACACATATACACTATAAAATATATAATACGGATATATAAATACTACATATAAGTAACAATATAGACATCATATACATATACTACATAATATAAATATAATTTGTACCTATGCACACATAAACATACATACTTACATGTAAATGCATATTACATGTAAGTATGTAGACAGTCTGTCTGTCCCTTGTATTTGTGACTCCAAGTGTCTTTACTTGGTTGGTCACAGGGATTGCTCAAGACGACATTTATGTACCACAGAGATATATGCAAAGGCTTAAAAAGCTTTTATTTTGAATCTGTTTTTTGCTGCCACTGGTGTTTGTCAGTAACACCCACAAACCTTTCCCCCCTCTGTGTGAAGGAGTTAACAGAGACAGGATCTGAGAAGTACATGGAGGTACAGTGACAGCATGCTGGGGTGATTTATCAGAGCTGGAAATGGTGTGTCAAAGAGTTTGAACTGCTCAACAATTAATGATTCAACCTGGCTTTGCTCATGTCAAATAAAATCTTCAATGTTTGTCATTGTGGCAAGACTGGAGTTTAACTTGTGGCTGCTCTCTTTGAGAAGAGCTGATGTTTTTTTAGACGGAGTGTTTGATTGACTCATTTGGATAATTTACGCTGATGCTCCCGCCACTGTTTGACACCTGCATGATGGTGTATGAATTATTAAACAGCATCACGTTTGTTCTCACAAACTCACTGTTTATTTTCAAAGATATTCATGAGCCATCTGTGTTTGGAAAAATTCTCTTTTCCCTCGACTTTAGGAGATAAAGAAATTCATCAAAAGCATGTCTGAGAGGATCAAGAAGACCAGAGACAAGTATGGGATCAACGACAACGGCACCAGCGAGGTTGGTCCTGCATGATTACGTATCAATCAATCAATCAATCAATCAGTCTTTTTTCAACAGGTCTTTTCATACAAAATTCATATTGAACATCACACAAAAAGTCAAGGAAATAAATGTTTAGTAGATCATTTCTTTCAACTTCGTTTCAACAGCAAAAGCAACAAAAGCTGTTCGCATTGGCAGAGAAGATTTTGAGAAGTTTTTTATGGGCGCAACTCACACACTCAGCTCTGCTGCTTATTCCAAGAATACGAGGTCCTTACAAATGTGGCTGTATTTAAATAAACAGGCTTCCCAACAGTATGAGAATTATAACCAAAAAGCATTTTTTAAACAAAGAAATTATCGACCTAGCACTAATAAACTAACTATATGTGCAAAACTGAAAAATATACTAATGCATACATTTACTCTTCGATGCCCTGTGTACACTTCTTGAACACTTCCAAACTTATTTTGATATTTTTGTTCATTTGTCTTGATTGCTTGCTTTCATTCTTTTATCATTTCTTTCTTGCTTGCTTTTTCTTTCTTGCTTGTTTCTTTCTGTCTTCTTGCTTTTCTTCTTCCTTTCTTGCAGTCTTTCTTAGTTTCTTTCATTCTTGCTGTCTTTCTTTTGTTGTTTCTTTCTGTCTTACTTTCTGTTTTCTTGCTTTTCTTCTTTATTTCTTCTTTGCTTTTCTTTGTTTCTTTCTTGTTTTTTTCTTGCTTTCTTTTATGTCTTGCTCTCTTTCTAGCTTTTTTCTTTCTATGCTCCTGTCTGTCTTTCTTTCTTACTTTATTAGGATCCCCGTTAGCACCAGCTAATGCATCGTCTTCCCTTCCTGGGGTCCAGCAAATGAATGAAAATGAAAAACCTAAATATCATGCCTCAGAAAAAGATGATAAAACACTTGATGTCCTGAAACTAAAATTAAACAGACTTAGATATGGGATGAATTGAAATGAATAAAAAGTGTAGAGAAGATTTAAGAAAATGCGTTTAAAATCCAGACTTTAATGGCAGGTCTGATGTTCGCTTTAGCATCAGTAATATTATGTGCTGCCCTCAGTTTGTCAGTTTCTCTGATTTCGTGTTCTGATCTCAGAAAATCATGTCCAAAGCTAACTGTTATTTCTCTCTCTTATTGCAGCCGAAAGTTCTCTATCAGCTGGACCGCATTACTCCCACCCAGCTGGAGAAGTTTCTTGAAACCTGCAGAGACAAGTATATGAGGTACAGTTCACAGCAGCAGCCACAACAGAGGCACAGCGAGTTTGTTTGTGAGAAGTTACAGGTCTGAAATGTTTTGAACCACGGCAAACAGAGTCGGCCGTCAGGCTGGGTCCTTGATGTTGCTTCCAGTGTGGAGCTGCAGGTGTGGATGTTTGAGCGGCGGCAGAGCTGCACAAACGTTGAATTGAGGATGTGGATGAAGAACATCTGTAGCTGAAATTTAGACAGAATCTCATCCCGTTTCTGCAGGGTTTCACAGATGTGTAGGCATAATTATCTGCTCCTGGCAGGAGAAACTGTTAAAAAAAATTAATAAAAACTTTTGATTCTTTGCACAATTTCTCTACCGTAGCTTTAATTACCATAGCTAAACTAATTTGAAGCAAACTTGAATCACTGAAACCTCTTTTAAGCTTGTTATATGATAGCTCTAGTTCTTTTATCATTTAACTTTTTTTATTTTCATTTGGTTTCACAAATGTTTCCAGCCAATTTCATTGACAACTGTTTAGTTATGTCCCACACCAACCCGAGTCCTTCCTCCTTCTGTTCACTTACACAGAAAGGGAATGAAGCACATATGAAAAGAAATAAATGAAATAAAAACAGACAGAAATAAGACAAAGTGAAAACATACAGGTATGAACAAAAAACCAAAATAAACCCAAAACATATTAAAATACATACACACAAACAAACCCGGATATATAAACGTCAATGCATGAACACTGACAAGTTAAATGTAGCTAATTATGAGTCTTGTTTTTCCAGTCAAGCATATAATGAATGCCAAAGGTCATGGAGTAATTGACCCTGGGTGTAGTTGTAATTTTTCTAAAGGAAGGAATTGGGATATTTGAGTCAAGGACTTGTTGAATGATAGTGGTGATTTGTTTTTCCAAAGGAGGAGTATACATTTTTTAGTGAAATATGTTATGATAATCAACTGTCTACATTTCTTCGACTCCAAGTGGCAGTTAGTTACAATATTTAATAAATATACACTTGGGGATTTTATTGTTAAAACTGATTTTGTGACTGAATGAATGAAGCTCCAGAAACTATCTAGTTTATCACATTGCCAGAACATATGCAGGAATGTTCCTTCTTTGATTATAATGCAGGTTGTAATGTTGTGACGATACCAGACTTGTACACTTCAGTACAACACCAGTGAAGAGATTCAACATTCAGAACCTGTTTTGATACCACAGCATGAAACTGAATTGAAATGAGAGTCTATGAGAAGAGGTGCTTTCTTCTTTTTTATTCAACAACTTGTCATGTAAAAAAGCAGGTCGAGGAAAAATAACTGTACACAGGAAAACGCATTGGCAGAAAATTCCTAAAGGCAGCCTTGTTTTGTGAACTAACACATTCTTTGTCATGAAAGCTTGACTATTTAGTATATTTCACTCGTCCATCTGAGGAAGAGCCCATAGAAAGTGTTTGGGAAGGGCTGAACCTTTCAGAAGCATATCTGGCTGGTGATTGGACGATCGTTCTGTCAATCACATTCAGTATGAGCCAATCAGATAATGTAGAAGGCGGTGCTACTGCACTACAGACTGTGACCCACTTTGTCAAACAAACTCTGGCCAAAACATGTTGGTACATGTTTCTGCAAGATTTGGTGACATGAATCAAATTGGCAGGATTCATGTCACCAAAACAACGATTACACTACAAAGCCAATTGGTTTTAGTGAAGGGGAGAAAAAAAGCAGCAGCACAAACTCTGCTCTGCTGCACTCTGGTCTATTTTCTTCAGTTTAGTCAGTTTTTAATGAAGTTAATTCATTTTACTCAATAGGCAGCGAGAATCCTATGAGCCACTCAGTGTTTTTTAATTGTTACTGTCCCTGAAACTGTCGCACTTTCACTGGGAATTTGTTGAATCCGTATTTGTATAGCCCTTTTCATGCAAAAATTTGTAGCACTTCACATAAGAAATACAAAACCCAAAACCAGCGAAGTTGGCACGTTGTGTAAATCGTAAATAAAAACAGAATACAATGATTTACAAATCCCTCTCAACCTTTATTCAATTGAATACACAGCAAAGACAAGATACTTAACGTTCAAACTGGTAAACTGTGTTATTTTTTGCATGTATTAGCTCATTTTGAATTTGATGCCTGCAACATGTTTCAAAAAAGCTGGCACAAGTGACAAAAAAGTCTGAGAAAGTTGAGGAATGCTCATCAAACACTTATTTGGAACATCCCACAGGTGAACAGGCTAACTGAGAACAGGTGGGTGCCATGATTGCGTATAAAAGCAGCTTCCCTGAAATGGTCAGTCATTCACAAATAAGGATGGGGCGAGGGTCACCACTTTGTGAACAAATACGTGAGCAAATTGTCGAACAGTTTAAGAACAACATTTCTCAACGAGCTATTGCAAGGAATTTAGGGATTTCATCATCTACGCTCCGTAATATCATCAAAAGGTTCAGAGAATCTGGAGAAATTACTGCACGTAAGCGGCAAGGCCGAAAACCAACATTGAATGCCTGTGACCTTCGATCCCTCAGGCAGTACTGCATCAAAAACCGGCATCACTGTGTAAAGGATATCACCACACGGGCTCAGGAACACTTCAGAAAACCACTGTCAGTAACTACAGTTCGTCGCTACATCTGTAAGTGCAAGTTAAAACTCTACTATGCAAAGCGAAAGCCATTTATCAACAACACCCAGAAACGCCGCCGGCTTCGCTGGGCCCGAGCTCATCTAAGATGGACTGATGCAAAGTGGAAAAGTGTTCTGTGGTCTGACGAGCCCACATTTCAAATTGTTTTTGGAAAGTGTGGTCGTCGTGTCCTCCGGACCAAAGAGGAAAAGAACCAGCCGGACTGTTATAGGCACAAAGTTCAAAAGCCAGCATCTGTGATGGTATGGGGGTGTATTAGTGCCCAAGGCATGGGTAACTTACACATCTGTGAAGGCACCATTAATGCTGAAAGGTACATACAGGTTTTGGAGCAACATATGTTGCCATCCAAGCAACGTCTTTTTCATGGACGCCCCTGCTTATTTCAGCAAGACAATGCCAAGCCACATTCTGCACGTGTTACAACAGCGTGGCTTCGTAGTAAAAGAGTGCGGGTACTAGACCGGCCTGCCTGTAGTCCAGACCTGTCCCCCATTGAAAATGTGTGGCGCATTATGAAGCGTAAAATACAACAACGGAGACCCCGGACTGTTGAACAACTTAAGCTGTACATCAAGCAAGAATGGGAAAGAATTCCACCCGAAAAGCTTCAAAAATTGGTCTCCTCAGTTCCCAAACAATTACTGAGTGTTGTTAAAAGGAAAGGCGATGTAACACAGTGGTAAAAATGCCCCTGTGCCAACTTTTTTGCAATGTGTTGCTGCCATTAAATTCCAAGTTGATGATTTATTTGCAAAAGAAAATAAAGTTTCTCAGTTCGAACATTAAGTATCTTGTCTTTGCAGTGTATTCAATTGAATATAAGTTGAAAAGGATTTGCAAATCATTGTATTCTGTTTTTATTTACGATTTACACAACGTGCCAACTTCACTGGTTTTGGGTTTTGTAAAATAAAATAAAAATAAATGACATAAAAAGTATAAAATTGCTCACAGTGAAAATAAAAGACCCCACCCACCATCACAATTCACATAAAACACTAAATTGATCAAACACACACAGACATAGAAAGGAAATTCTAAAACAGAAAACAGAATTAGAAGACTGAGGAAACGCTATCTTGAATTAAAAATGAGGAAACACAGGAGCTGATTCTTAATTTATAATTAAAAATCACTAGAAATTAGCTAATAGGGAAAGGAAGGTAAATAAAGAAATGACTCAATATAATAAAATCAAATAAATAATATGGTAAAATGAGATAACCTAAAACCAGTAGGATGGTAAAAAGAAAAGCTGTTAACAGAGAATAAAATTCCAAATAATAAATCTGAACTGAAAAAAGAAATAAAACAGATTAAGAGGATTGAAAATAAATAAAAAGGTAAAAAGAAACATGTTTATTACCATATTTATTGTTTGTTATTCAGTGCCTTAAACTTTTTTTCTTACAATTGTAGTTATGCACCTTGGTCATGGAACAGTCTTCAAAAAGAGCTAAAACTGTATTTAATGATATCTCATTGAATTTAAGAGCATCACTAAGAATGTGGTGACAGAGGCATGTAGTTGTTTTTCTTGAAAGCCAAATGTGTTTGATTATTTGTTTTAAACCTGTTGATTGTGTTGTGTCATTTTCTATGTACTGTGACTCTGTACGGCTGCTATTTTGGCCAGGTCTCTCTTGTAGAAGAGATTTTTTAATCTCAATGGGACTTCCTGGTTAAATAAAGGTTAAATAAAAATAAAAAAAATATGAAGTGTGCTGTTGACCTCTTGGCCAGGTCGCCCTTGTAAATGAGATCCTGATCTCAATGGGAAATTATTTGGTTAAATAAAGTTAAAATACATAAAAGTATTGTCAAAAATGTAAGTTGCTGAGTTATTGTCACCTAACATTTTATGAAGTGGTCACTGCATACAGGGCTATTGTCTGACACTCCTACTCTCAGATGTAGACAAAGGTTTCAATCATGAGATCAGAATTAAATTAATAATAATAATCAGCCCTCTCTCTTCTGCCTCTCTAACTCTGAAAGAGGCCAAGAACCGACCTCTTTTTCATAACAGGATAAACTCCTGACAGAGGCTTAAAGAACCGTGTTTAAATAAACAGGATGTTCTGACTATGAAAAAGGAAGAGTATCCCTTCACTGACTTTGTGATTTGTGACTTTGGTTCAATAAAAGCTAAAAATCTTCCTCATCTTCTTTGTGTAGAGCTCAGATGGAGCCGGGCTCAGCAGTGGGAGCCCTTTGTGCTCAGAGTATCGGAGAGCCCGGTACTCAGATGACCCTGAAAACCTTCCACTTCGCCGGCGTCGCCTCCATGAATATCACACTTGGTGTTCCTCGTATCAAAGAGATCATCAATGCCTCGAAGAACATCAGGTAGGATTATGCAACTGTCATCCATATGTCCTCACAGTTGGAGGAAAAAAGACGCTGCTGCTTTACTAGACTCCTTTAGAATTACTGCAATGACCACAAGCTCTCTTTTGTGGCAGTTCTTTCCATTACGCCTTGAGAAGTCTACAGCTCTGAAATGCCCATTCTACTTTGAGTGAGGACTTCTTTTAATCACTGAAGTTTTCCACTTAGCAGCAGGAAACATTAACTGCCTTGACAAAGCCTCCAAAGATATCGTCAAAAGATGAACTAACATGTCAAGTACCCCGTCTGTTATTTGTGCTTTTCGCTTGTGGAGCATTTAGACTCAGAAAACTTTATGAATCCCAATTCATCTTTGTTTTATGGCCTTTGTTCTCTTCTTACTGCCACCTACTGGACTGGAGATGTAGGTTATTTTGTGCCTTCTCTTCATGACATTTGCCTTGTTTGCATGCTTAGTTTCGTTGGACTGTCAGGATTAGAGATGGAATCAAAAAAAACAATTAATAATTGATTACAGATAGCAAAAAGAATCAATGTTATTGGTCTTCTCACTGAATAATTCCAATAAATCAGTTCCTTCCACCAAAATCAGGCTGCCTTATCAATCGATGTCATGCTCTCATCAAAAGCAGGTTAGATAGATTGATAGATAGATAGATAGACCGACAGAGAGATGGACGGACGGATGGAAAGGTAGTTGGACAGACAGAAATGGCCCTTTTCCACCAGCCCGCCTTGGCCCTACTCTACTCTACTCTACTTGGTTTGCGTTGCGTTTCCACCGGCACAGTACCTCCTAAAACAAACCAGTTTTAGTACCTACTCTGCTCTGGTTCTAAGCAAGCTGAGTCGATACCAAAAGGTGACGTTGACCGACTGTCGGCCACTGATTGGTCAGAGAATATCGTCACCGATGGGTCATGAGCACGACGACGATAACTTGCTGCCATCACAATGTTAAACACAGGACTTTATCATTACGAGCTAGCTAACAAGCTAGCGGTAGCTTCCATTAGCTTACCCTAATACATCTTTTCTTTGCAGCCCGATTGCTCTCGCTCTCGGCTTCAAATTGTTGTATAGCTTCCAAAACTCTCCTGTACTTCTCAAGGGTATTTCTTCTCGCCGCCTGCAGCCTTCTTCTGCTTTCCTCTTTGTAACAAAAAGCCACGGACCAAGCAGCAAGTATACTATTGCCTCCAAGTCCTCCATTGTTTTGGTTGTTGTGTCGCGCTCAAAATGACATGAACGCAGTGTCGCCCAGCTGTTTCACAGCGACCCCGCCCCCGCTGGGTAGGGAACCGGGCTGGTGGAAAAGCAGACCAAAGCGAGAAGAGTAGAGCCGGGTCCTATTGTCCAGAACGGCCTGGACTGTGCTGGTTACTCCACCACAGTCCCCAAATGAGTCCAAGTCTTCTCCACCAGCCTGTCCAGCCTCCTGGTGATCCCATCAGTCATGCCACCCCCCACTGCAGCATCGAACAGCACACTGGAGACCACTGACTGAACATATGCAGCATTTCACTGCAGACATCGAAAGCCTCCTGAGGAAGAAGACCCAGCTCTGCCCTTTCCGGTACAGGGCATCTGTGTTCACAGACCAGTCCAGCTTGTCACACCTAAGTCCTTATCGGTTTGCACCCCTTCAGTGAGGAGACAATAGAGCATGCTGTCTCTTCACATGATAGCAATGGACTTAAGGAGAGTCATGTCTTTGGTGCTGTATCCCCCAAAGCCTGTGAAGTACTAGATAAAGAATTGGATCAATAAGCAGAATCAATAATGGCATTGGTTTCACTAAAATCATGTTCTTTTTTTATTTGGACTAATATACTAACACGCTCTCCTCACCTCACAGCACTCCTATAATCACTGCTCATTTGGATGTGGAGGACGATGCTGACTTTGCGAGGCTGGTGAAAGGAAGGATCGAGAAAACTCTTCTCGGGGAGGTATTCCTGACCTGCTACATAATTTATACACCATTTCACACTGCCAATTCAAAGAAGCTTCCTCGAGGCAGCTGTAGAAGAGGCAGCGTTAGGCTTTGCGTGAGAAGTAATGAACTCTTGTAAAGCTGAATTGTCTGTCCTCTGTAGATTTCTGAGTACATAGAAGAGGTTTTTCTCCCAGACGACTGCTTCATCCTGGTGAAATTGTCACTGGAGAGGATCAGGCTGCTGCGACTTGAGGTACCAAAGCTTTCTTAAGTTTTTGTTTTAACAATTTATGCCTTCACTCTACAAAACTTACAGAACAAAGGTTTATTTTGTCCAACACTTCTCTCAGTTAAAAAGATAATTTATATTCATGATTACTAAGTAATAAGAACATTGAGCTAAAGTGGCAATTACATCTTTGCATTTACTTTCTGAAAAAGAGAAGTATATAAAGAACTAAGAACAAAGATTCATCTGTGCTCTTCCTGCAGCCCACCGTCGTCCTGCTTCACCCTGTCTGGGTTTATTTCTGGTTTAATAACACGTTTGCTGAGTGACAGCCCTGACCTTACAGCTTTGCTTTTCTTTTTAAAAAACTTTACCTGTACTTTGGACACACTCTGATTTTTCTAACTAAAATGAAACACACGATCTGATATCTGATAATCTGATAATTCAAAAGCTAAAATGAAAATTGAAGATAAATCTTGCATCTGTCTTTTTTTGCTCCTGCAAATGTCAAAAGGTGATTGATACAAGGTTTTTTCATTGTTTTCTACATTTTTTTATGGTTGCTAAAAGACCAAATGCCAATCTCTTAACCAAATGGTCAGTTACTTAAACTTATCTGTTAAATTTAGACAAAAACTATTTTTAAGAGTCAGGCACAGATTGCAAATCTCATTCCCTCTTCTTTACAAAACTGAAAACACTCATCTTCTTTAATTACCCTTCCACTGTCATGCTAAGAAATTGATTTGCTAAACAACATTTTTCATTCTGTTCCTGCCTCTCCATGTAGCAACATTTCAGGTTTTATTTTTTCAGATATGCAGGTCTACCACCAGGTTGACTTGCCAGTTTAGGGTTATCCTTGGTATGAATGGATTTCTCTCATTCTGCAACAAAATTTGTGTTTTTATCTCACATTAAAACGCCACCAATGGTATAATTTGTTAAAATAACCTTTCATGTTTTTAAAAAATATATTTCCAAATATTTACCCATCTAGCTAGCTTTGAGTGACCTTGCGGTGCAGGTGGATCAGTCTGATGTAATGTCTGTAATCAGACTGATCCATCCTGCCAAGCTCCAATCTGCAGTGATAGGGAGTGGCCCAAAGTGGGATGGCCCAGTCACTCTTTCAGAGCAGGAAGAGGTGAGAGCTGCAAGCAAGAAGACAGCAAGAAGTGATTCTTGGTATAGGGATTAGCGTAGATGCTTGCATTCTGTCCTTTACACCATGGCAGTAGCGCCCACCTAACACATTATCTTTCTGGTCCATGATGAATGTGATTAAAGGAATCATTGTCCAGTCAGAAAAATTTGCTATTGAAAGGTTCTGCAAATTCCCAGACACTTCCTACGGGCTCAGATTTCTCATCTGTTTACATAGAATGGCAACTTAACCAAGCGGTTGACTCAGTTTTCTGAAGAATACTAGATGTATGTTTTATTGTCAAATTTATTTCCTTAAATTCATTTCTTTTGTTAGAGGGTCAAGAAATAATATGTGAAAAGTTTTTTTTCTTATTTGTACATTTGATCTTACTCTGTCAGATTCCTGAGTTGCTTTTGTTTTTCCCACAGTTTTTAGACAACGATATTTATCTACAGCAGCGCCAACCAGTGGATATAATCAGTCTTACATACACTATTCAACAAGGTGAATGAGGATAAACAGTCAAAGATAGGTTATAGAGTTTTAAATACAGCAATATGGCAACAAAAGAAAAGTCAGCCGTCACTAATCAGGCCTATCTGAGGGAGCTGGTATAAGCCTGTTTGTCCATGTGTTGAGAAAAACATGCACCCTGTATCTACAGTATATTTATATCTATATTTATATCATATTTATACTGTTAAAAAGTTCAGTGCTCATATGTAGAGCTTCCTCTTTTGTATATATTGTTGGGTTGTATTTTTTTTCTTTTCTGAATCTATTGTATATTTTGTATATTTTTGATATATACCAAAGTCAATTTTGCAGTATTTTCTACCTATTTTTCTACTTAATTTTTTTTCTTATTATATTTATATGTTGATTGTTTTTGCACCAGTCAACCAAGTCAGATTTCTTGTGTGTGCAAATGTACTTGGCAATAAATATAATTCTGATTCTGGTAACATCAATTCCCTTCTGCCTGTCAGGTAAACGCGGAAACGGTGCGTTACTCCATCTGCATGTCCAAACTTCGAGTGAAACCAGGAGACATCGCTGTGCACGGGGAGGCAGTGGTGTGCGTGTCTCCACGGGAGAACAGCAAGAGCTCCATGTACTACGTGCTGCAGTCTCTGAAAGAGGAACTGCCAAAGGTTTGTCGAGTGGAAAAAAACAACCATTTCAAAGCAATCTTTTACAGACTTACAGAAGCAATGCTGATAAGGACACCTGTCTTTTTTCCCCTTTTTGTATTCACTGTGTTTTACATACTGATGCTTCCATTGGGTATATAGATGAACTTTAATGGAAGCGCTGCAAGGACACATGATTGATACAGTTGTAAAGAAAATGTAAGACCTTGGTTGCAGGGAATAGTAAATAAGTAGAAAGCAGAGGACTTTGTATAACAGGCCTGAGGAACAAAGGAGAATGTTTACATCAGATAGAAGAAAGGTGAGGAAAGGATGAACAAAAAGCAAATCAACGTGATCTCTAGAAAGAAAAATAAGGCCTTTGTGATATTATTACCTTTAAATGCAGAATACAAGCCCTTCTACACATACAAGAAATTTAAGGGTAACTTCATGTCCCTCGCTGCAGAGAGTTTTCCTGCAGTTTGTTGATTCCCAACCCAAAGGGGAGGCATCATTAGGGGAAAATAAAGCTCCTGTACTCGTCCCTGGTTCTTGTCTAGTAGGCCACCGGGGATCCTTGGGGTAAGACTGCCTTGGTGTAGACCACCTGCAATGGACTTACGCAGCTTCAGTAACTACAACTACAATTATTTAGCCATTCCTTTAGCCCCAAAATTCAATACATGGTAGCTCCTGCAAACAGCACCCATACAGTATATTAGTAAGGCTGTGACAAACGATCATGGATGACCTGCTGCTGTTTACCTGCTCAACTCCATGTGCTCTATCCTGCATCAACTATCAACAGAAACATTTAACATACCTTTTAACCAGTTAAACCTGTTTTAGTGGTGCTCAACACTACTACATCAATCATTATTAGTCCTCTCCAGATCATGTTAATTGTAGATATTGTTAACATTAGGTTGATCTCTCTGTCTATGTTGTATTGATTATACATCCATAGTAACTATCTTTACAACCATATCGATTGATTGAGATTGAAGGCCCTGTCCACACAAAGATGACACGTCTACATGAAAACACTGAAAATGCTGTAGTGTATATGCCCGGTCTGTGAGTGGTGCTGTAACGCTGCTGCAGACAGACACCAAAACCAGAGAAGAAGACATGGAGCATGCACATACATCATGAGAAATGTTAACAAACTCTGGCGTCTGGTGTTTTCCGTGTCCACATGTTTATCACGCTGGTCGTAGAGGAGAAGATGATTTTGCTGTCAAAGCCAAATCAAGCTCAGGAGCTTCTGCAACACGAACGCGACACCATCTTCCGCCATGCTATGACAGCATAATTCCTGCTAACTAATTTAACCAGCATTTTCAGGTTTTTCCACTTCGGAAACTGCTTTCAAGAGTGTGCGTTTTCAGGCTCCTTGAGAACGAAACGCCTACACGATTAAAAACACGTAAGGATACGCCTGAATTGGTCTCTGTGTGGACAGCCCCTAAGACACATGCACAAAAATCTTGAAAATGTCTAGAACTGAGCTGCATGAATGAAAGCTAACAGCAGGATTTTTCTTTCAGACTTTACCTTGAAGTTTTCTTGCAAGCACCCTGATGTTTCCCCCTTCACCACCCGTCTTATGACTCACACAGAAACGGCAGTAAAAGTAATTTCCTGTCCAGAGGGACAAGTCTGAACAAGCAAGTCAGGATGCTTTCTTGATAGGTTATTTAAAAATGTCTTAACACTTCAGGGTCGAGTGTTTGATTATAGAGACTGAGCTTTAGTCAGACTGAAAAGGAAGTAGAATAATGGTGATTTCTAGGGGATGACCTCTGACAGAAACTCTTTATACCCTTCACTGAGGCTTTGTCTGCATGTATGTGGTTATTTGTGTAAACTAGTTTTCTTCCTCTGTTTTCAAAAATAGTCCTGAAGACTAGGACTGGAGATATGGCCTAAAAATTAAATCCCATGTTTATTTTCATGATTGAATTTATGATTTACTTTTTCTCTGGAAGAGAAACCTTGTAGTGACATAAACTTATCAACACAACTTTTTCCCCAATGTTTTCAAAATATATTCAAGAATTTAGCTGTAATTTTGCCTTAAAATGTTGATTTTATAGTTTGACAAAGGCAGACTTGTCTACATAAACACTAAATAAGCACTGTTTTTACAGTTTAAAGCTGAAATAAACAAAAACAAGCCCAGGACCTGCTAATGTAAAAACAGTATACATTTTCAGTGTTTGTATTTTCGATCAGTGCCACAGCTTACAAGTGGGGTTAGGGTAAGTTAAGGAAAGAAATCTTAATTTTTATGTTATAAATCTACAAAAACTGATTCGATTTAGATCAAATGGGGGATTTTTTTTCCAGTTACTGGGTACAAGGTGGCAACTTTCATCTCCAGTAGGGTTTAGGCCTTTGTTTTTTCACCTATTGTGTGAAATTGCTGTTTATGATAATAAATATTTACAATTTCGAGAAGATTCCCTTTCAATCAGTAATTTGCTTTGCTGTTTCTGGAGTTGAGGAGCTTGATCACCTTAAAGGGATATTTCATTTTTTTTTTTAGTCAGGTTGTATCAGGTACACTGCAGTTGGCAAGATATTTGGCGTAATTGTGTGGGTTTTACTTTATTTTTCCTCCAGGTAGTCTCTGTATTAAGCACTATTTTTCAGTGCACCTGTGCACATGGATTTCACCCGCCAAATCTCCTCCTGAAGAATTTCTTCCTCTGTAAACTCTGGTTCTTAGGGTGAGCTTGTATATCCACAGAGCAAATAACGTCATTGTCCATGGTCTCCTCTGGAGGTGTTGTGTCTTCCTGAGTCCATAGAGCAAAACAGCAAATCGGTGGAATCAATGTGCACAGGTGGAAGAACACAAAGCCGTAAAATAGTGCCAAACATAGAGACATCCTGGAGGAAAAATAAAGCACTCTGAAATCTTTTACCTGATCATACATTTGATCCAACAAAGTCTTTGTGGCTCGTTTTTTTCTTAAACTCACATGATTATGCAAAATAACTGCACTCGCCAACAAGGGCTGAAAGATTTATCGTTTTCGGATTGAAATCGCAATTTCAGACAACGCAAACATGTGATCACCAGAGCTGCAATTTTTTTGCAGCGCTCTCAACTGACCCAGGATCTGTTGTGTTAGCTATTTTACACATAGTGTTTTATGAATTTACAGGCAATTTGCATTTAGTGCTGGTAAGCAGGTCAATAATACAAAGCCTCTGTTTAGGAGAAGACGTTGGAGTATCCCTTAAATAATGAAAACAGATTATTCATCATCAATATTAGATGATGAAGAATGTGTTAGGTGCTTCTGATCATTGATTTCCTTACTGTTGTCTATACTGTAAACATAGTGAATATTGCACTGAAGCTTGATTTGAAGAAAATCGTGAATCATATCCGCCAGAAAAATTGCAATTAGATCTTTTCCTAAAATCATTCAGTCCTACTGCCAGCAGCAGTTTACCATTTATGTTGTCTGGACTTATTCTCCTCCAAGGCAGCAACGCTGGGAACCAATACAACCCAACCTCAAGAATACTGAAATATCCCTTTAAGAGGAAGCAGCGGTCAGTAACGCCTCATTCTCTGAGCTTGGAAAATTAACTTTCTGCTTTTTGCTACCTGCCAAAATTTTGCAAATTTTTTTTAAGTTTCAACCCTCATCTGTGTCTCAGATCCCTTTTCAGTGGAATAAAAAGCACAAGTGACAACTCCAGCAGCACAGAATAACTGTTATTTTCTATTTGTTCAAAATTTTTTCTCACCCTCACAAAATAGTTAAGAGTTGATTTTGGACAAAGCAGTGAGTTGTTGAGACTCTAAAGCAGGGGTAACCAACAGGGTGCCCGTGAGCCTCGACGGTGCCCACAGGGACATTTTAAAGAAACATTAGTTCACACCACATAGTCAATGCCATTTTGAAATCTAATTTCTATTAGTTTTGCAAATAAATCATACCTACACCGATACAAAAACCAACTAATTTAACCTGTTTTATGTTTCAAAATGGCCTTTTTTCTTTTAAACTTTGGCCTATGTAGAGATAAAGTTTACTTTGATTTGCTGACACCACACCTTTATCACCACTGCTGCTAGCTTAGAACCCTTAAGGTGCGTTCACACCGAACGCGACTTTGGCGACCAAGATCGTGTCGCAAACCTAAGTCCTGTCGCCTGTCCATAGCTCATTTTGTCACCGTCGCCGTTGCTCAGTGACGACACGCCTGCTCGAGTTTCACCCCGCGATCATATCATTTCATATAATAGGATGTATTAGCTGACATTATTCCAACTGTATCTTTTTCGCTCACCTACCATCACAAAACACTGCACCTGATGGCCCTGCAGCATCATCTTCTGTGAGTTCAATGTGGTCCGTCTAGGCGGAACTAATGTTCTCACTAACTAAAGTTCCCCACACGGACATAGATTGTCACTCTTTGGACCAGAATAATAACAGTCTGTCACAGGTGTGGTCACGCACCCACACAACGCTGATTGGCTCTCACGGCGCAACATCGCCTGAAAAGTTCAAATATTTCAACTTTGGCAACGGAGCACGGCGATCTGCTCCGCGTCCAAAGCGACCCCAAAGTTCCCATCTGCAGCAACAGAGGCGCCGCCCCCATGTCTCCAAAGATGCGACCAAGTCGCCCAGAACGCGTCCGTTGCATCGCGCGAGATCTGGTCGCGCGTGGTCGTGGCTGATCATTGACTCTGCATGGAGAGTGGCCGCTGAGGTCACCAAAGTCGCGTTCGGTGTGAACGCACCTTTACAGTGTCATTTGTACAAAAAAACATCACAAAAGTGCGACTGATGTACTTATTGTTTTACATAATTAAATTTTTAAAGATACATGTTAGTATATATTCTTGTATTATTTTTCAATCATGAGTAACAGTAATGTCATTTAAAGTTAAAAAGTAAACATTCAGCGTCACATGCAGCCTCCAGATGCACAGTATGATTTTTTTTAGGTGAACTATGCACATTTATATCAGTCAGAAACATCAAATCAAACTGGTAGCCCTCTGTAATACTCCTCATCTGTGGGTGGCTCTCAGGCCCAGAAAGGTTGGCGACCCCTGCACTAAAGAAAAGAGGTCCAGCTCCTTTTGCAGCAGGAGTGCCTTTCATATCCAGTCAATGGGAGACACTCTCTAAAATAAAAGCTAATCAAATAATCAGACCATACAACCTCGGATAAAAGTTTCAAACAGTACAGCTCTGAGAAAGCCACATGGCTGGTTACATGTTCCCTCTTTATGTAAATGTCCTGCATGTTTCTCTCACTTGACAGGTCGTGGTTCAAGGAATACCCGAGGTCGCCCGAGCCGTCATCCACATCGACGAGCAGAGCGGCAAGAACAAGTACAAACTCCTGGTGGAGGGCGACAACATGAGAGCCGTCATGGCTACGCACGGCGTGAACGGGAGCAGGACCACCTCTAACAACACATACGAGGTATCGGTGGAGGAGCTGCAGATTAGATTAGAGCCCTTCATACGTCCTTATCGTGATTAAAACGCTGTCCCCGCAGGAAGTGTGAGATTGAAGTGACAGCCAGGCCAGAATGTATGGATTACCCCTGGATGCTAAACCTGTAGATGAAACACCAGATGAGGAAATTTAATTAAACATCAGATTCTCCAGGAAGCTTCACACACATTTTTAATAAAACCTGAGCTCTTGAAGGGCGAAGATGGATGTTTTCCTCAATCACGTGTTATCTCCTTCGATTCGATTTGATCACATTTTCTGTTTCGACCCGCTGAAGTTCAAAGTGAGCATCAGAAAAGTGATGAAAGTGACTTTGAAGGAGGCTGAACACGGTCTAGGTGTCCTGAAACTGCTGCTCTACTGAAGAAGAAGATGGAAGAAGAAGAAGAAGAAGGCACACTTTATTGATCAGTTCTTTACACTCTGCTACACAAACACAGGCTGAAATGCACTAACAGGCCCCACAATCATCCACGAATGCAGAGCTATCAGAGTGATGGCTTGAAGAAGCACTACTGAGCAGTTTTGGGGTTCACTGCCTTGCTCATCAATCAATCAATCAATCAAACTTTATTTGTATAGCACTTTTCATACAGGAGTTTGTAATACAAAGTGCTTTACATGGGAAATCAAATAAAATAAAACAACAATAAATGAAATGAAAGTAGAAAATTGCATAAAATGAAAATATAAGAACACCCCCAATCCACATTCAAAACACACATTCACGTACTCAAACACACCAAGACATAAGATGGAAATTCTGACAGAAAACAGAATTAGAATTGGAGTAAGAGGACTGAAGAAACATGGGCACTTCAGCAATGCCCAGGAAGTCCGCTGGCACCTCTCGAGCTACCAAACCAATTTTTTGTGAAATAAAAATCCATTTTCATTGTTGATGACCTCTGCCAAAGCGTGTTGTGTTCCTCTGGTGCAGGTGGAACCATTAATCTTTCTCACAATGCTGTTCACTCAGTCAGGGTTCCCACACGTCCTGGAAAACCTGGAAAACCTGGAAAATGATTGACCAATTTTCCAGTCATGGAAAACATATGGAAACTGAGGAAAAAAGTAAAATGTCCTGGAAAAGCTTGAATTGTCCTGGAAAATGATATAGCTTCCTTCCACCTTGTTAGTGGAAAAAAAACCTCAAAACAGTTGTGACAAAAAGAAATAATAAAAAAATGAAGAATAAAATTAAGGCTACTTAAACAGTAAATCAACAAAATATATTTATAAAAAGCAGAGTAAATAAAGATTAAAAAGTAAGTATAGACCATAAATGTATATTAGTAAGACACTACATAAAAGTCAGACTAAAAAGATAACTAGCAGACAGTGTTCATGCTAAAACCATAGACTGCACATCTTGTAAATCAGACATCCTGGAAAATGATTTCTAGAAAAGAGTGGGAACCCTGTTAGTTGGTCAGTGATGTCTGGCTCTGTGTTCGTTCTGTTATCGTAATTAGATTTTACTCCAGTCTCGTGACAGAGTTCTGATTTCAAAGTCTGTACGTTTCAGTCTTCATACCTCACGGAGAGGAAATCAAACCCTTAAACTGATTTTCAGTCACACTCTCTTTGGATCTGTGGCTCTGAGGAGATTTGAAGACCAGAGCGTTTTTTGCTAAACTGAATATTGAAAATTCTCTTCTGTGTCTTTTCAGTGAGGCGTGTAACCTTCAGAGTGAGGCTGCATTCATCAACAGATTAATGTTGAAAGTGATCTATGGAAAGCTTTCTGCTCTTCCTGAATAGAGAAGCTTTAAAAGGACATTTCCTGACCTTGTGAACTGACCTCAGAGTTCAAACTAACTGAATGTTTCTTCTTCAGGTTGAGAGGACTTTGGGTATTGAAGCTGCTCGATCCACCATCATTAATGAGATCCAGTACACCATGGTGAACCACGGGATGAGCATCGACCGCCGTCATGTCATGCTGCTGGCTGATCTCATGTCCTACAAGGTATGACCTTTGACTGTGTGCAGAGATAAGATTATTACGATAAGAAAAGCCTTCATCAGCACCTGGAGGAGAAATTCAGGTGTAGCACAACCATGCACACATGAGCCTAATGAACATAACTATGTGAGCCATGAGTATGTTTCTAAACTAAACAAAGAGACTTTCACGCAGCTGTAACAACATTTAGGTATCGCAGACAGCTGAAAGTCACCAGTTTACTCAGGCCTCGTTTACACGACAGCGAAAACTGAGTTTTTTTGTTGCGTTTGTGCCTCCTGTTTACACGAGAACGGTGCACAGGGTGCCTGAATCTGCAAACCTTTGAAAAAGTTGACTTATGACAATAAATACTGATGCTTAAGTGTGTGGCCGAATAAAATGTATGTGATTTAAGGGCAAAACCTTATATAGAATAATAAGGATAAATAAATAAGTCATAAATAAGTGAAGTTCTTATTTGTGATGGGATGTTTTTGTTCAGTGTCTGGTGAATTAGCTCAAACTAGCACCCACAGTGAGGGGTGAATGAAACTGTTTTGTGGCAGAGAACAGCATAAATGAAATCCCCGTCCTGTGTGTGCTGCTGTGACGGAGCCAGGCGGTCCCGCTGTGATCAAAGACCCCTGTCTCCCCTCTCTGAGGGAGAATAAGTGTTTGTGTTTTCAGATTAAGGCCGTGTGCTGAGGCTGGAGGTGGAGGTGTGGCTCCATCACCTGCTGTGAGTGTGTTTGGCTGACGTCTCCGTTTGTTCAGTCTGAGGAGGATAAAGAATCAGGTCATGTGTTGTCACTAAAACTCTAAAATTGTGTCTCCTCCAAAGATCGATTCATTCAGTGATGAACACATTGGAGTTCCTCACATCATGTTTGCCATTAACGCTCTCTTGCTTTAAAAAGATTATATCATTTTAGCGAATACACGAGATAATCTGCCTGATTTTCAGCCCCAGCATGAACCAGGAGGTAACAGCTTTGACATCATTACTGTCTCTGCGATTTATTCTCTTTAGATGGAAAGTTAATGTGTGGAGGATTAAAGAGGTCACCATGTGTCTCCAAACTGAACAGTCCATTTATTAAATATGTGGAGAAAGTCTCTCTTCCAACATCTTGGCTCCTGGGATTGTCCAGCATGTTGATCTGTTGATCTTAAATTTTGGGTGCAAGTGGATTTTCAAATGTATTTATCTATTTTTTTTTTTTTTATTTTAATCTATATTTCAAATATTTTTATTTTAGTTCATTATTTATCGTTATTTTTTAAATTTATGTTTTTTTTATTAATTTATTACTTCATCATTGTATTTATGTGTTATAATTATTATTATTATTTAAGTAACTTCTGTGCTCCATGGTTGTCAAGTGACGATATTGATCCTGGATTATCTATTATGGGCTTTAGAATTTCTTAAAAAATAAATAATATGTAAATATTTATTTATTTATATATAATGTCAGATCTATGGACAATAAACATGTTTACAGAGATCCATTTCATTCTTTTTAACAGTTATATTTATCTTTTTATACAGTTTATAATTAGAATTTATCTTTGTTTATATTTGCACAGTATTTTTCTTGCTGTTTTCTTGTGTTCTACTTAAATCTTTGTTTTATCTTTTTATTCCTCTTACCTGGCATTCCTCTGGACAGCAGAGTAGAAAATTCATTTTGCAGGGAAACATGGTTCTTAATGTGCAAATGACAATAAACACTTTGAATCTTGAATCTTTGAATCTTGAACATATATATATATATATATATATATATATGTTTTGTTTTGGTTTTTTTGGGCCAAGACTTCCTGCCATACTTTCCTGCACCTGTAAACTTCAGGTGTAGAGACTAAACGTCAGAGGAGCAGGTTCCTCCTGCTGTCTAAGAATGCACAAAAGTACCAAAAACCAACAGGCAGCTGTTTAATGTCCTGTTAAGGTCTTTTGTCTTGTTCTCGTCTCTGAAGGTATTTTGTTTATGTTGCTCTGCAAAACTGAAAATTTAAAACACAGGACTGCTCAGGGAAAATTTGATTGGTTTTACATGACGCGACGGCATTTATCCTTAAAAAAAAACATGTTTCACAGAAGGAAAATATAGCAACATCATTTCTCCATTTTCGCTGCCCTGAGTATGAGTATTTTTTTAAGAGCTGATGTGTTTTTAGGTTTTTAAACTCTTCTGTTGATGAACATTTGTCTCTAAAGGGGGAGATTCTGGGCATCACCAGGTTCGGTTTAGCCAAAATGAAGGAGAGCGTCCTCATGCTGGCCTCCTTCGAGAAGACGGCCGATCATCTCTTCGACGCCGCCTACTTTGGTCAGAAAGACTCCGTCTGCGGTAAATAATGCCTCGCTGTGACATCACACTCTGTACTGTGGGTTTGATTGGCTCTTAACCCGTCCTGTGTTTGTGTGTCAGGTGTGTCCGAGTGCATCATCATGGGGATTCCTATGAACATCGGGACAGGACTCTTTAAACTCCTGCACAAGGCGGACAAAGACCCCTCCCCGGTCAAAAGGCCTCTTCTGTTTGACAACCCGGACTTCCACGTCCCTCTGATCAGGTAGCATCAGAGGCAGACATCTTCAGTCACCTTCAGTGAATCCAGAAGTGCCTGTTTGGGAGTTTGCTTTTGCTTTATTGTGACTTTGCTGCTGGAGCCAGTGATGATCTTCATTTCATAAACAGGTTCATAATCTGTTCGTTAGTCCAGTTTAATTATTTTAAACCTCCAGAACAAAACTGCAGACTTTAACCTCTTTTGTTTCTTCGGGTTTTTTTTCCCATCTTCCCGTCTTTTCCTCTGTTCGGATTCAGTCTCCTTTTCCCTCATAATGACACTCGACTCTGACTTATTCTGTGTGGAGTGATGAAAGCAGCAGCTCGAGATCAGATCCTTCATTCATTTGCGTTCTTTTGCAGTGGAGACAGTTCATTTCTGAAGACAAAATAGACTTTTTATTAACACTGCGGAGGTCGCACCAGGACTGAGGTGCAGTTTATCTTTTCAGGAGGGCCTTTTGTTTGCAGTTTACTTGAGTCAGACTGTGGGAGCGGTTCATAGGATTATGAAATATTGTAAATAATGTAATAAAATGAATGACCTTGAACATCTCTGAAATGTTTTTATTTTTCTGAGAATCAAAAATTTAAATCAATTTTTTCAGTCAGTCTGTCGTCTAACTTCTCTGATGATTAGCTTTCATTTTTTTACCTTCAATACCTTTATATTTAACAAAGACAAATATGGTGCTACACAAATAAAGATTGATTGATTGATTCTATATTCAGCAGAGACAAATGTGATGAGGACAGATTTATGATGTGGGCGTCCACAGGTTTGTTTCTATCGTAGTTTCTTATTTTATTTTATTTATTTTAGTCACTTTGTCTCTGTCTGGATGGATATATATATATATGTATTTATATGAGTAATAGGAAGGCATAGAATGGGAAGGAGCAGTAGCCAGCCAGTAGCCGTGTTTTTATTTTTTATTTATTTTATTTTCATTTAGATGTCTTTGTATCTATCTTTTTTATAAACATATCTTTTATATATGTTTTTAATCTATTTTTCAAAATGCTTCTGGAATCCTAATTTCCCTGATGGAGTTTCCTAAAGAGATTAATAAAGTTCAGTTTAATCTAATCTAATCTAGTCTAATATGCATGTATGTGTATCTATAAAATGATGAGTATGGCTTCACCCTGCTCTATTGTAAAGTGCCTTGAGATAATACTTGTTATAAACTGGGGCTATACAAATGAAGTTTGATTGATCTACAGCCAGAAATGTCAAGTTTTAACAAAAGAGGGTAATAGTCTGTATTTTATTTTCTTAATTCAGATTGAATCAAATCCTCACTTAATAGACACAAAGACATTATGTCAGTGGTCAGACACACCAGGATATGGGACCTTAAGAAATTCCTGAATCTGCATCTAGATTTGGATCACTACCCAAATCAAATAACTTCTTCCAACAATGCTGGAAAATGTCATCAGAATCGTGTGAGGACTGTTTGAGTTTCTTACAGACAGAGAACCAAACAGAAACAAAAACATTAACTCCTTTGTGGAGGTACGCGCCCTACAAAGACAAACACAGAGCCTCTGAAGCTCCACCTGAAGATCGGACATTGAGCCTCAAACAACAGCAATCTTAATATGATTATATTGAACAAACATTTGGACCTGTTGACATTTGTTTGGCTGTTTTAGCTGAAGCCTCGAGGGGATTAAATGTTCTAACTGGATTGAGCTTTTGGTTAGATAAGTCTCATTGCCTCGTATTTATTCTGATCACCTCCTGTGATTGATTTTACTGATTCTGTCGCTGGGTTGATTGAAAGTGTTATCTCAAGACACTTTACAGTAGAGCAGAGTGAAGACAAACTCTTCATTTTATAGATACATATACATGTATGTATACATATACATATTTAATTTACACATATACATTCAGAGATGTATCCATCCAGGCAGAGACAAAGAGACTAAAATCACATTTGTCTCTGCTGAATATAGATTCAGTCAATCAATCTTTATCTGTATAGCAGGGTATTTGTCTTTGTTTAATATAAATTTATCAAAAATAAGCCCCTTGAGATGTGGCATCTCATTTTCAAGAGAGTCCTCATGTGGTTGTAAATATAGTTACTATGGATGTATAATCAATACAACCATGGACAGAGAGATCACTTTAATGTTTACAATAATACCTATAATGAATAAAATCTGGAGAGGAATGATGTTGATTAATATAGCAGCATCTAGCTGAACTGCTGTTAAATTTGGTTTGAATGGTATAAAATAATGAATTTATGTGAAATTATAAATTAAATTACATTTCTGTTGCTGCATTGATCGTGTCTCCAGCACACCTCTTCATTCTGATGCTCAGTTTAAACCTCAGCAGACCATCTTGGCCATGTCTAAACTGGCTGAGTTGCTGCCATGTGATTGGCTGAGTGGTGATTTGCATTAAGGAGCAGCTAAATGGCCGCCGAGTGCCGCGTTCTTTGGTCGATGTTTCACGGCCCTGTCGACACATCAAGCACTGCTGGTGTGACTTCTGCAGGAACCAGAAACATTACTCAATAAAACATTGATTTCATTTTTCTTCATCTTCCATTTTTTATTTTATTAATCTCAAATTGCATTGATGTTACATTCACAGGAAAAACAGACGAATAGACAATAGCAATGACAAAAGATAAGACAGTTACAAATTCCATAGAAAACTGCATTTTGTACCTGAAAATATAGACTCGGTTCAGTAAACATCTTCATTTATAGTCATATTTAAAATACATTTATATAAAAGAGCCGAGAAGTGACACCATACATCAGAAGGAGATATTAATTATTATTCAGAGGCCAGGGGGCAGCCATCTTTCCTGGGCTTTGCTTTATGAAGCCCCCTCTCCATTTAAATCCATAATAGGGTTTTAATAAGCAGGCCCCTTATGAATATATTCATTGAGCCCAGACCACTTATAGGGGATGGTATTCTGAAATGAAAAGTTAATGAGATCTCCTGCCAGAGCAGAGCAGAAAACAAGCAGCAGAGCGACTTTGATTTGATTTAAAATGAGTTTTCTCAACAATTCAGGCCAAAAAAATGCTTTTATCACTTTAACAATAAAAGCATAACTAGGGGTGCACAATCCTGGATTTTTGACGATATCCAAAATGCTATTATTTCCCCACTCTTTAGCATAAATCCCCACATCCGTACCAATTTATTCTGTTTTCTTTTAATAATAGGAAACAATAAATGATAAGTTAAAGAATACCAAAGGGCAATTTCCCCTTTCTTGGTTGTAAATAACAAATCTCATTGTCTCTGTGCAAAAATCAAAACAACAGATCAACAAATACCAACAACCAAATGAGTGAATTTAACTGAAGAATAAAAAGTTGAAAAGGTCGAATATTGACTATTAAAATTGCATGTGATAAATAAAATGACTAAAAGTAATGAAAATGCAGTGCAGCGTAAATCAAACAAAAGGAAAACAATGAGAAAGGACTATAGAAATGGATCACCAAAAAAAATCAAAGTTTATTAAAGAAAATAAAATTGAATTGAAATAATAAAATTGGAATAAATCAGTCTAGAGAAATGTTTGGTAAGGAGTTAAATTAATCAAAGTCTCCACTACACAGACTGCGCTGTTTCTGCAAAAATGTTTGAATCTGCTTATTTTGTTTTAATATTGTGCATCCCAAACTGTGACACAAACACAAACACTGAGATATTTCCTTAGTTTTTTTTTTATATTTCACTCTAACTTGTGTTCATACATTCATTTTTGCTGATTGTTAAAGTGTGTTCACATTCACTGATGTTTAAAGACATCACAATCACAAATAACCCTGATCCATTCAATGTAATAAAATCATCATAAAAACTGATCATTAAATTCACCTTTATGGAGCACAGCTTTTGTTAACAAAGCCTCTCATCTTTTTCAGCCATTTCTCAGGTAAAATGACTTTCTTTATTGGGCTCAATTGGGATTGTTTTACACAAAACTTTCAGAAAAAATAGACTATGGTCCAAAAAAAAATGAAGCAAAATTATGTTGCTGGTGTGCTTTTATCGGTCATGTGGACTTTCCTGACACAACACAGAAAAATCCCTCCTGTCCATTAAAAAAAAATAAACACTGGCCTACAAAGACCTTTTAGGATCAGTTCTGGATTTTTGGAGTGACGTAAGAAGTTCATAGCATTAGCCACAGTGACGAAGATCAGCTCTGCATCTGTACTGGAAGAGTCAGCACAGAAGCTAGGGCAATATACTGCTGCAGTTGGAACCACAATTTCTGCGTAATTTAAAGAATTTGGGGTGAAAACAAGCCACAAAAACAACGTAGAGCAATTACATGTATTGATTAGAGCACTTAAAACTTAAGTTTCCACCACCAAGCCTCACTGTTTTGGCTCTATTTCATCACACGGTGCAGCCAACATTTCCTTTGGCCAGCGGCGCCGACCGGCTTGAATCACAAGAGCTACCAAATTGGATAATAGGAAATTTTTATTCACTCAGGAAAACACCTGTAGATGGAGAATCAACAGGTCTGAAGGGTCTACGACAACCAGAGGACCAAAGTTTAGTTACCTGTGGATACAGGTGTGTAAATCGTGAACTCACGCCGTCAAACTGGATGAAATAGGAGAGTGAGGATGAAAGATCACACCAGGAGGATCAGAGGATAACAACAGCTTCTATACAAGCCTCTGCAGTCTCCTCCCTGCTGTAATTAACACTCGTACTGATACAGACCAGATTCAAAGTTTCATAAGTCGAAATGAATAACCCAGAGGGGCTGAATGAAAAGTAAGTGTTCTGCTTTTACTGATTGTCAGGGTTCCCAGGCGTCCTGGAAAACCTGGAAAATGATTGACCACTTGATCCCCAGAGCAGTCCCGTTACCCAGTGTTTCTATATGACTTTGTTGCTAGATTTAGCAACTTTTCAGAACCCAGTAAGGACTTATTTTGCCCCAAAGAAGCGCTGAAAATTAGCGACTTTCAGTTCAAGAATGTTACTGTATTGTATATGGACTTTGCCATGCAGTTTTCAGCTAGCTACTTTCTAATGAAAGTCAACACCAGAGCAAGATGTACATAGACCACAGGGCAGAGCGCCCCCTTAAATGAGAAAACTTAAGACTTACATTTTAATTTGAACTACTGCTAATGTTTTTAGCATGAATGAATGGCATTTAAGCTGGCTAATTTAGCATTACAGCGATAAAACAGTCAGTATTTTGCAACTTTCAGACAAATCAAATTCAAAGGGCTTGGCCGGTTGATTAGACAAAAAAATCATAGGAAATGAAGTAAACATGTGACAATATGTCCTGGAAAATAATTTCTAGGAAAGAGTGGGAAACCTGATTGTTTATGGGTAAAGACAGAAGCCACGGTTTCAGTGATGTGCACCAAAGTAGTGCCTGAACAAAGCAGCTTGGTGGCGAAAATGTAAGTTGTTGTAAATGTGTTTTCTTGTTGGCCCCATGTGCTGCAGTATATTCCATTCCAGCTCTTTTTGAACAGGAGCAGAGCTGATCTCCGCTAGTGTGGCTAATGGTGAGAGTGTTGCCGTCTACCTCGTACAAGCCCACTTCAAAATCTTGAACTATCCCTTTAATGAGGCAGTTTTGGTTCCTGATGCTGCTTTGTGTCTCATTTAAACCAGGGATGTGCGTGATTAAACAAATCAATGTCACGATGACAGTAAGATCAGTATTTAAACGTAAAAGTTTAAGCTACCAGCTGCAGCTACACCAGCCTACAATTCCAAAGTTGGGACACAAATAAAAGCAGAATACAATGATTTGCACATCCTTTTTGAGCTATATTTGATTAAATACACTACAAAGACAAGATAGTTAATGTTCAAGCTCATAAACTTCAGTGTCTTTTTGCAACTATTCACTCATTTTGAATTTGATGCCTGCAACTCGTTTCAAAAAAGCTGGACAGGGGCAACAAAAGACTGTGAAACTTCTCGAATGCTCTAAAAACACCTGAACATTTCACAGGTGGACAGGTAAATTGAAACAGGTGAGTGTCATGATTGGGTATTAAAGGAGCATCCCTGAAAGGCTGTCATTCACAAGCAACTGTGTGAAAAATGTTTTTCAACAAATAATTGCAAGAACTATAAGGATTTATCTTCCAAAATACCATCAAAATGTTAAGCAAAAAAGAAAAACCAACATTGAATGCCTGTGACCTTTGATCCTTCAGGCAGCAATGCATTGAAAACTGACATTTTTTTTTTTTAATGTTACGACAGTGGCCTACCTGCAGTCTAGATCTATCTTCTGCTGAAAGTGAGAAGCGCAAAACATGACAAAGTGGACCACGGACTTCTGAGCAACTGAAGTCGTACATCAAGAAAAAACGGGAAATAATTCCACCAACTAAGCTTCAACAATTAGTGTCCTCAGTTCACAAACACTTAGTGGGTGTTGTTTAAAGGAAAGGTGAAGTAACACAGTGACAAACATGCTACTGTCCCAGCTTTTTTGGAACAGGCAGTGAATATTAAAAAAAATACAAAAAAGTTTATCAGTTTGAACATTATTTTGTCTTTGTAGTGTATTCAACTGAACATAGGGCAAAGGACTTGTAAGTCATTGTTTTCTGTTTTTTTTTTTTACACAATGTCCCAACTTCACTGGAACTGGGGTTTGCATATAAGGGCCTTCACTCCTCAATCTACCGCCTGGATGTAAACAAACACAATGAACTTGATGTACCTATAGGAGCTGTGCATCTGTCAGTATTTTGACAGAAAAGTAGGGATAAAGTTGTTTGTAGGTTGCATATACCAGAGTCACACATTCCCACGTTCGGTAATTACATGTAAACATCAACAAGTATAATTAACCTAAGGCGGCAGCAATGGCAATGCTAACATTAGCCACATTCAGCTAACCGAATTACAACACATACCTGCTGACAGGTCTGAAGCAAAAATCAGCCAATGCCCCTTTAATTTAGCTGCTAAAGTCTGACTTTATAAAACATTTGAAAATGACTTAACCTGAGCTGAGCTTAGGTTGGTCTTGAGTGGCTGGCTTGAGGATGTGTCCATTGTCCTTCCTGTCAAAGCAGACATGTCCTTTTCTTTTCCTCATGGCAGCATTTCCAGCTAGAGCTCCTCTGAGATGACGTCAATCCAACTTTTATTGACACATCACTTAATGTTGACAGTCAGGTAGAGCGTCCTGCTTACCTCTTCCTACAGTAAATGTCCATCAGAGAAAAATGTCCCTCAGTCTCTGACAGCTGAATGTGAGACCTCAAAGTGAACTCAGAATAAAACTCTCAGGATGCTGTCTCATCCTCTGTCCTGTTTTCGACCTGGAGGAAGTAAAACACTTAATGATGTCAGTTTAGAGAGATTGGAGCGTCGGCTCAGTGGTGTGAACCATTGGTATAAGAGCTCAGAGATGGCAGCAGCCATTTTAGGAAATTCTGATTCAGACTGAGGCAACATCCACACGTTGGCTTTTTTTTTTTTTAAAGGATACACCAACATTTTTTTTGTTTTCGTATCTTGCCTCACTCCTGAGATCATGACAGGCAGATAGACATCATTCTTTGGACTGTGCGTGTAGTAATAACAAAGAGATGGACCGAGCTAACTAGCTTAGCTCAAACACTGGGAGTCATTGGGTAGTGTTAGCCTTTCTCTGCCTACAGTCATCAGATAAACCCCTCAGCAACTCTAAACGGTGAATAAAAAGTATCTTCTGCTGCTTTTTGACATCTTGTGAGAACTTTTATCTGCAGATTTTATTTTTAATTATTGATTCATTTTAACCTAACACAGTATCGTGAGACACTTCAATAGTTTGTCTTTTTTTTTTCTCTTTTATGACCCCTTCCGGGCTCCATACTGTCCACACAGGGACAAGCTACATGAAGTTTTTAAAAATATTCATTCTGGCATTTTCAGTCACCTAAAAACCTGCCTACATGTGGACACAGCCTCACTTTGAACATCCGAGAAACAAGCCTGCAACTGCATGCACCTCAGTCATTTGGACAAGTCCCAAATTATGCAAAACTTTAAGCCTCAATGAAAGAAGAAATTCAAAGAAGTTGGGACGTAAAGTTAAACATTTGAAGAAAGAGTTCAGTGATTTTTTTTTAAATATGTTTTATGTTTAAACTGATGAAATGGACTGTCGTCTTCAGAAAATGCACTCATTCTGAATTTGATGCCTGCTACATGTTTCAAAAAAGTTGGCACAAAAGCTCGAAAAGACCTCACTTACAAGGATTTTTCAACCCTCCTCACTTGCTCAGTCCTCTGAGTATTTCTGCATTCACTCGCAGAGTAAAGGATTTGTTTGACAGAGTAGCATCAAGTGTGACCACCACAAGAAAAGAAGCTGTCCTTTAGAAATAGAAAAGCCTTAAAGCTGCACAAATGAAAAGGAATATTGACATTGGATTAGAAAATGCTTGTTTGGACCACGACCTTGCTGCTAACTGACTGCCAGTCTCTACAGTACAGTACAATATCCAGTGATTAATACTGAGACGTACAAACAGGTTTTCCAGCAACAAGTACTTCCACCAGGATACTTTCTCTTCAGGGACGTCCCTGATCCAAGGTCACATTCTGCAACAGTCTCAGCGGGGCCACGTGGGCCACAGTGCTGGAATTTATGATGCCTGAGAGCACTATAGGGCTGTCAGCCTTTAAAACATGTGAGGTTCATTATTAAGCACAAACAGAGCCAAAGAAAGCCTGTACTGTAAAAAATGACAAGGAATTTAACTCACAGTCATTCAACTAAGATAGCTCCAGGAGAGCTTTTAGAAGTAAAGTGATACAAGAGCCATATCAAGCTTGTTTGTTTTTGTTTTTTTTACACCATTTGAAGGCATCATGTTCAGAATGTGTGAATTAGAGGTTCGATTTTTGCCCAAGTCCATATCCACCCTACTCAATTTTGGTCCAATTTTTCAAATCATCCCAATTTTCCTGCCTAAATTTGTTCAGAAAACTTGACCCCATAATTATCCGCTTTTTGTGGGATCACAAGGTTCATAGAATAAACAGAGCTCACCTCTGTAAATCAAAACCAGCAGGTGGTGAGCCATTTCTAATATTTATTTATTTTACTTTTCTTGTGTGCTACATACAATAACAATGTCTAAACTGGGTTAAAAAAGAAAGAGGTGAGCGTGCTCCTTATATGATTGGGACGTTGGTGCTTTCACCAACTAAAATAGATAAATCCCTTTATAAAAATAACATTATTATTGGCAACTTCAGTAATATCTGGAAACAGATTGAATCTCATTTTGGAAAAGAATCTTAAAGGGGGTCATTGTGTTGTTGAGCAGCCCTTCTTTGTTTATTTTATTTTATTGTATTTATTAATTATTACCCTATTTTCCTGTATTGTTTATTATAAAGTGATACTTTGTAATATTGAATATTTTATTTCTTTTTAAATAAAAACATTTAAACCATAAAAAGAAAAATCTGATCTGGAGAATTAACGCTGTCCCAGTGCAGAGGAAAGTTATGGAGCAATTTCAGTTTGTTTTGTTTTACAACATAAGCCTCTGTGATGCACTTATTTAGGTCTCAGCCAAATGAATTTTTGCCATTAAATAGCTGGGAAATTACACTTAAAACCTTAATTACTGAACCCGGATCGTTGAAAAACGTCAGGGTTCAATCAGCCCTTAATTGGGGGATTGGCCTCGCCAGGCTCGGACAGAATGTTCATGATCTAAACTCTACTGAGAATATTTCTGGACAACAAGAATAAAAGAAAATGTAAATGTTTAAAACAGGGATGGCCAGAATGTGGCCAATGGCCATATGTGCCATCTCTTTCACACAATGTGACCCACAAGTTAATTCTAAATATCCAAAATTTTGTAAACACAGGAAAGAAAAAGACAAAATCTGCCAATAAAATGACTAAAAATCAAAGTATTTCCACAGTAATATTTGGTTTTTGGAATAAATGTACAGTATGATTAAATAAAAAAGACCTGTTAGTAAAAAATATTGGGAAAAATAGAAAATACTTAATTTATTACACTGACAAAGCATTTTAAATTGGCTTGAATTCCGTGTTTAGCTCATTGAGTAAAGTCTTAGTATCCTTCCATTGTCTATACTGGGTATCCCAGAAAACCATTCACACTCACACTCATACCTAAGGGCAATTTGGAGTCACCGATCAACCTAAAGAGCATGTCTTTGGTCCGTGGGAGGAAGCCAGAGTGCCTGGAGAGAACCCACACATGCACATTATTGTAATTCTCTTCTTTCAGGCTGTCCCAGTAAGTCGCTTAAGACGCTTCAGCTGGTTCAAAATGCTGCAGCACGTGTGCTGACTAGAACTAGGAGAAGAGACCACATTACTCCAGTATTAGCCTCTCTGCACTGGCTTCCCATTAAATATAGAATAGAATTCAAGATTCTTCTTCTCACCTATAAAGCTCTCAGTGGACAGGCACCAGTTTACCTCAAAGACCTTATAGTGCCGTACAACCCCTCTAGAACATTACGCTCCCAAAATGCTGGCCTGCTCGTGGTTCCATCAGTCTCTAGAAGTAGTCTGGGAGGTAGAGCCTTCAGTTATCAGGCTCCTCTTCTCTGGAACCATTTACCGACCACGGTTCAGGAGGCAGACACCCTCTCTACCTTTAAGGCTAGACTTAAAACATTCCTCTTTGATAAAGTTAGGGACCAGCTCATAGTCCATAGTTTAGACACATAGTTAAGATGCAATAGGCTTAGACTGCCGGGGGGATCTGGCACATTGGGCTCTATCCCTCTCTCTCTCACACTCTCTCTCCATATCTGCCTCTGCCCCTTTCTGTTTGCTCCTGTACTCGTCTCTGGCTCTGGTCTTGTAGGTGGCCTGGGATCCTTGGTGGAGACTGCCTGCTGCTGTGGAGTCACGAAGCCTCAATAACTACAATTACAGACATAACACATATTTGGCCATCTCACTCCAGTTCATAATCATTATAGCTGTTAATGTAGATATTAACATGATCTTTCTATCCATGGCTGATACATCTATAGTAACTATCTCTAGCTCCACATGGACATGAGATCCCTCTTGAACCATTAATACATTTATACTTAACGGAGACAAATATGGTAGGGATGCACCTGTGGTCTGGGCACCCATGAGTTCGTCACTACCATAAATTCTTATTTTCAGTAAGACTTTTATTGATTATACTTCTATAAAATTATCACCACAACCACACAGACATGAGGACCCTCCTGAAAAGAAGTTGTAGCATCTCAAGAGGCTAACCTCTAATAAATTTGTTTTGCAGCAGAAACAAATTTGACGACGACAGGTCTATGATTGGTCCATTGATCTGTCACTAGCTTTAGTTCTTACTTTAGTCCACTTGTCTCCACTTACCTCCCTCCCTTCGCCCACACACCCAACACAGCATGGTGTGGATTTGCTGTTCATCATGAGACTGGGGTCCACATTCAAGATTTCCTGCTGCTTAACAGAAGGTTTTTCTTGCCGCCATGATGGAGGGATTCATGATTGGCTATATGGATCCACGTTGGGTGTTGGATGTATATATTTGTATATATATGTATATGTGTATTTTATATATGTATATATGTATCTATGCATATATGTGTATCCGTAATATGAAGAGCTATGTGCTCTATTGTAAAGGGTCTTGAGATAACACTTGTTATGAATTGGCGCTATACAAATAAAGATTGATTGATTGACAGGGAACATGCAAACTCCACATAGAAAGGCCCTGACCAACTCGGGGATTGAACCAGCAACCTTCTTGCTGTGAGGCATGCACACTAAAATCTTGCTGTTATCATTTTAACTTTAAATTGAATGTTTGTGTACAGAGTTTTTATAAAAGCTTTGTTTGTTTCCTCTGTTTATTTAGGGGAGCATATATGTTAAATAACAAATATTTAGGTTTTTAGTGTTGGCCCCCAACTGTGTGGATAACATTAATGTGGCTCTTAAAGTCTCCCATCCCTGATTTAAACACCAAACGTCTAATTTTTGTGCTCTGTTTAAGTTAACAAAGCTTGAAATGATTTACACAACGTCCCAACTTTTTTAAAATTGCGGCTTATATGATGAACATGATCTACTTATAATAAAAAAAATCATTGTATGTTGAAAAGCTCATGAGCAGAGTTAGTTTTGAACTGAGCTGTAAACATGATAAATTCTCAAACAGGCTTTTTTAAATGGGCGTTGATGGGATCTCCTTGGCGTTTGCAGCCAGCCTCAAGTGGCCACTCAAGGTACTGCAGTGTTTGCTTTTCTGCAATAGCTTCACATTTCAACTCAAGAGGACGCTGTATCTCTTCATAAAGCAACTGTGAGCCTTGATTTTGCATCTGATGAAGGTGCAGCTGTGGGTCGAGTCCTGACGGCCGGGTTTAACACCTGAACGTCCGTCTGTCCTCTCATTTCACCTGAGAGGAGCTGTTCGCCTGCAGCTCTGTCTGAATGGTGGAGATTTTCTCTCCTATCATTTCCAGCGTGCTGTCCCTCTTAGCGGAGCTGCTGTTACCTTTCCCCCCTGAGTTTGGGTTGGAGCTGGTGGCCTCGTCTGACTCCATGAAAGCTTCTCTGCTGTGCGGTTTAATGAACTGCACGCTCATCTTGGGCGCCACCGCAGCGCCGCCCTGCTGGTTGGGTTTTCTGATGCAGTGGGAGAGGGTGGAGACGCAGCTCTTCTTGAAGTTCTCGTTCATGAAGGCGTACACGATGGGGTTGTTGAAGCTGTTGGAGAAGCCGATGGCCTGGACGATGGCGATGATCATGTTGACAGTCACCCCATCGTATTTGTTCTCCAGGTCGTCTGTGCAGAGGAGCACAGAGATGAAAAATTAATGTACAATCACCCAAGAGAAATAGTGCTGTAAACCTCAGCAGGGCTTTCCACAAGCACCAGCTGCCCGATTTCTCACTCATTTGTACTTTGGAAACTAAAAAGCACGACTTATTTTTTCCATGAACAGTTTTTATTTCCATGGATACGCTGCTCCTTAAGTTTGTAAAGTTCTCATTTTCATCCATCTTTTAAGAATTATGTACCAACTTTAAAAACACTTAATGAATAATTCAGTGGCTTCTTTCATTACCCCGTGCTTTAAATACATGGTTTAAAAAGAAAAATAACGAAGCATTAGCATTACATGTAAAGAAAACCTATCAATTCATGAAAACAAAAATTATTATATTATTCTGTCCTTGTCATGTCTGATCCTTTACTAGCATCGTCCTCCTGATTCAATGTCAGGAAGAGGTGGAGCTACGAGTGAGACGACAGCAGGAAGTGACCGCTTGATAGCACAGATGTGAACAGATCCAGAGGCAGTTTTATCAGATCTGGACCACATTTCTTTATTAAATGAAAAACAAATGCTAACACTGAAAGCACTTCTCTATACAAAGGATATTTTCACTCCACTTCTGGCATGCTTTGGTGAGTTTGTTTTCTGAAGTGGCTCACATTTTGTACTCTACACCGCGGCAGTAGCTCACGCCCTACTATATTTTCTCATTTGCCTGTTATGAATGTAGCTGACAGACTGAGAAGCCCTGTGCTTTTAACTCCTTGAAGGGCATTATTTTGCTCTGCTGAGGTTCTGTGGCTGTTGCTGTCAAGAGATTTTGAAGACTGAAGAGTCTTGACAGATTTGTCTGTGTTAAATGTTCACTGAAGACCATATAATAAGTGTTTCTATGATCAAAAAAAAGAAAAAATCAAGAAAAAACAACCTATATCAAGTTCTTTTTTCCACTGACAAGTCAACGTAACTTGTCATCTGACAGAAATTCCTTACAATCTATTGATATAATTGAATTTCTAATTGTATTGATCTACGGCTCACATCATTAATTGCACATTACAATTCTAATATTTTGCACCTCAGCATAACAAAGACAACTAAATATTTCTACAGTCTTCTTATATTTGTTTAGAGTAAACAAGTTAATGCTAATCTTTTAACATCAGAAGAGTCAACAACCAAACACAGGAAGCACTTCTTATTTATTTTTTTACTTTTGCTTTCTTTTCTCCATCTTACTTTAGTGTTTTTGTTTGGTTTTTTTTTAGCTTTTTATGTGCATTTTTCTCTTTTTTAAATAATTTAGTTATCGATTATGTAGCCGAATTTTTCCTTTTGAATCATCTACATTATTGCATGATCCCCCTTGCCATTTGTTAATTATTATTTGTTAAAAGGGCTTATAAACTTACTTTCTACTTATTTTTATTAATTTATAGTCCTGGTCTTTGTTGATGCATGTAGCAGGAAGTGTTGTATGAGTTTTGATAACATATGGACTTTGCTGGACTAACTAACTTTATTTTTGGATTTTTCTTTTGTTGATAATGTCTTCCTCCCCAAATGCTTTATGCTTCAGAAATTAATAATTTTTGTTTTGTTCTGACTTGACCTTAAATTCCTACTCACTTAAAGATGTTTTAAGATATTAGTCTTTATAAGACATTATTTTGGTTTGAAGCTTCATGGATTTAGCTCAGTATGCTGGTGTTATCAGGACTATGTCTTAATTGTTTACTTTTTATTTTTTTGCTTTGCTGTTTAAGTGATCTGTTTTAAATCTGCTTGTCAGTAAGTGGATTATCTTGTTTTACTGCACATGGTCTAACACACATCAGAAAAAAAAGGCTGTTTTGAGCTTCTGCTCTTAACCAGACTGAAAAGTCCGGCTTTTAAGCACAAAACCAAAATATAAAGGAAAGGGTGTGTAATCCTGTCCTAAGTTTACGACATGATTTTATTTGACATCACTTTAAGCTGCATTAAGTTTCGCTGTGTTTACAAACTCTTTTCTTTCCTGGCTAAATGCAAAGGGGTGAGGGGCTATCGCGTGGTCTCGATAACACAGTCATCAATCAGCTGCCACATGAGAGCATCAGAAATAGAAATACAAGACGTTCATTATCTCCCTACTCTCTGATTCTCCTGCTATCAAACTGCAGTGTGTTTCGGTCCCCGACCCCGTGCAGGACTCTGACTCAGTGCATCACTGCACCATGATGAATCTTATTATTCACCCCCTCAGTCTCCAGCGATACTCACAGTACTCAAACAGCATGTGGACGGTGTGGAAAGGAGCCCAACAAATGGTGAACAGCAGGACGATGGTGACCATCATCTTCACCGCTCTTTTCTTCTTCCTGTTAAAGAAGCACAGAGAGCCTGATGACGGAGGTTAGGAATACAATCAGAACTCAATCTGGATCACAAACACTTCACAACACTGTCTGAGCCATCTTTTCGATTAGGTTTGCCTGTGAGCTACGGCGATGAATCGGCTTGGATGTAGGATGTACAGAGGATGGTCCAAGAAAGAAAAGATATCCAGTGAGCTGCAGTTCTTTGGGTAAAAATGCCTGTTGATGCCAGAGTGAGTTAAGATGAAGGAGAGCCAACAGAAACTCACATAACCGCTTGACCCAACTAAGGTATGTAGATCATTCCTGAACAAACAACCTGTCGAATCTTGAAGCAGGTGGGACCGCATTAGGTGTGACTCCTGCCTGACTTACCCAGCTCCTTTGAGGAGATGTAACATTCTTCCTCTCTGGTGTCTCTTTCACTAAATCTCAAGTATAGAGTGGAGTTTAGAAAGTTGAAGCTTCTGATGAAAACTTTCTATACAAGACAATGACCCAGAAAGGGAGGAAGGTCTGAGTCAATCTGAGAGCCAAACGCTTTAAATAACTCTGTCAAAGGAAAGCAGAAGGTGTTTTTTATTCAACCTCCTTCAAATCAATTTATCAATCAATCTTCGTTTGTTTCACATGAAGACATAACAAGTGTTATCTCAACGCATGTTACAGCAGAGCAGGCTGAAGCCAAACTCTTCATTTTATAGATACACATGTAGGCATATATACAAATACATATAATAAAAGGCAGAACATTGCCAGAAAATATACTTTTTTTTTTGCTTTTAGTTCAGAAAATAAGGATTATTGAAGGAAATTTGATTTTAAACATCCATTTGCACGTACTGCTCTAAAACAAATGTGCATTTCAGTGTGTGTTGTGAAAATATGGAATTCTTCAACAATTGACTTAAAAGTCTGTACCAATATTCATCAGTTCAAGAGAATGTATAAAGACAATATGATGAGAAAATATGAAGTTGATAGGTAAAAGATCTGCTGCTTTGTATGTTATTGTTGTTGATGGTGAGTTGTTGTGTATGTTTGTTTGTCTTTTATTAACATTCTGTTGTTTCGATAAGCAGTGGTTGTTAAATATCTGACAGTTAGATCATTTAATTATTTCTTTCTTTATTCTTTCGAGAAAATGGCTGATAATCATAAGACCTTCTTCTTCCTGCCTCTTTTTGATCATGAATGGAACATGTGGCAGAATGTAAAATTGTACAGCATGTGAGCTTTTATTTTCATGATACAGAATAAATAAATTATATATATATATATTCAGAGATTTATCCATCCAGGCAGAGATAAAGGGACTAAGAATAATTTATGATAGATACAAATACATGAATGCCCAGATCATAAATCTGTCTCTGCTGAATATAGATTCAATCTTTATCTGTATAGCACCATATTTGTCTTTATTGAATACAAATTGACCAAAGGCAAGCTCCAGAGATGCAGCATCACGCCTTCAAAAGGGACCGTAAAGATAGTTACTATGGATGTATAATCAATACAACCATGGATAGAGAGATCAATCTAATACGCACATAAAAGATGACTACATCGTACTTCCATCATACGTTTTTTAGACTAAAAGACCGTGGGCTCTGACAATCCTCACAATAGTCTTGCTGAATTACTTAAATGGATTTGAACTGTTGAACAACTGCTAATGTTCAGGTTTCTTCGGCCTGCATTGACAACAGAAAGTACGACAAAGAAGCCGAGATTGGAGGAAAATTGCAGCTTTTCTGAGAAGCCAATTAACCTCAGTGTTGATAAGACGGAGAGCCGTAAATCACCGGCTGGCGGCTTGTGCTGCCCTTTAGTCGCAGTATCAGTGCATCAATATCTGACATTTTCATCATAGCTGTTATTTTTCCCTCTCAGAATTCCAGTTTGACTAACCTTCACTCTCAGTGGCAAAGTAAACAGGTTTAACGAGGATTGGTTGTTTTCCTCAGGCTGGCTGCAGATTCATGGTTTGGAAATAGATTTGTGCCACAGTAGACGGAGCCAACCACATTAGTCCTCGTTATCAGTCATGTTTGGGTATAGAAATCATCCTACAACAGCTCTTGAGCATGATTTACTGGCCAGCTCTAGTGCACAAATGACTAATGGCATTAGCTGACATGAATCATCTTTTAAAAAACATGAATCAGCACAATTTATGACATGAAGACGGAGATGTCAGTGAAAAAAACAGGGAGCTTGTCTGACTGTCACCATCACAAGTGAGAAGAAAAAATTAAATATTTTTTTTGGCATCCAGAAAAGATTAATTGGAGTCAGAGACAACGTGCCTGCAAGGGAATAATTTAAATCAGTTTTTGAGTAAAGAGGAACATTTTTAAATGAGAAAGTCTGACATTTAGAAGAGGAATTGCATATTTAATTGGATAAAAAAAAGAATATCGGTGCTTAGCATTTAAACAGGCGCTCACAGATATTTATTTTAGAACAAATTTAGAGACAACAGAGAAAGACGTGGCTCAGATGAGGGGTTTAGTCTATAGTTTATGCAGCTTTGGAGAGAAACAATCTGTTAACAGACCGCAGTAGTTTTTAATTCTTGAATTAACTAAGTCAAATCACCTCAGGTTAAACATTTGTTGTTTATTGCATAAAGCACCCCCTGCTCTAAATTGTCCCTCGTTTGACCCATTCACCTCACAGTCTGTACCAGCAATGTTTTAATTCAGTCAAATTCAAAGAGCATTACTGGCATGAATATTACTGCCAGTAGGGGTGGAAATGGAAACCAATTACCTCAAAGAACCAATAACAAGTCCCTCAAAGAATTGTTATCATTAGTCTTTCTCTTTATCAAATCCCTTATCAATTCCTTCCACTTTGTTCTGCATGCTTTGCAAATTAGGAACATCACTCTCATGAGAGACAATTATGATAACAAACAAATCAAAATCATGACAGACAGGGGACAGAAGTGGATAAAATTGTGGATTAATTGTTGGAAAAAAAGGCACTCACTGCACAGCTTTCAGTAATTGCAGACACCAGCAACTTGCAGAAGCATTTGTCTTTACAGCTCAGCCTTGAATATCAGGAGTGCCATGTGTGTGGCATTGTTGTCAGTGAAAACCCAATGTAGGAAAATAAAAGGGAATCATTAAAGAATCAAAGCGATAAGCAGAATCGGTAATGGAATTGGTATAAATAAGTTCCTATCAATTTCAATCCCTAACTGCCAAAGCATTTCATGTAGATAAAGAAAAGATAAATAAAGTGCTCCAACAGCACAAATGTCTGCAAATATATTCCCCTAACTGTCGAGCAACTTGTTGCCTAAAATGTGGAAAACCGCCACGGTTGCACTTGAACAAATCCTTGAAAGTTTAGATAACTACCAAAATTTTGTCTCTCTTGTGCCATGACTAATTTCATTAAAATCCATTTAAAACTTTTTGAGTTATCCTGTTTGCAAACCTACAAACTAACCTTTAAATGCCAGGAAAAACAAAAGGGGCCGGCAGCTCTATTGCCTCTGTTATAGTCTGAAATTGACCTTTAGTTTTTAAGTTCAAATTAAAAAGTAGATGCTAAAACAATAGCTTGAGCAGATAGATAGAAGGATTACTGATTGCCAAACAAACTTTTCTTCTGTAAGCAGCTTCTGACACCAAACATCTCATCTGTCACCTTCAGTTTCTGCAAAAGTTTCTGCTTTAACTGGAAAGCTGGAAGCAGAGCATTTATGTCCTTTGCCCCCGTTTTTGCTCAATAACTGTCTAACTAATTATGATATCAACATGATTCTGAGTGCTAGATGTGGATTTTCAGGGTCATGAATCATATTATGATGGTAACTTTATCATAGAACTATTGCTTATAGATGTAACAGCACTATGTGAGCTACTTTAGTGGAGGTTTGCGCTCTCTGAGTGCTTTCTAGTTTCAACAAAATCCATTCAAAACTTTTTGAGTTATCCTGTTTGCAAACTAACAAACAAGCAGACAAACTATCTAGTTAGTTAATTAGTTAGTTTAGTTTGTTTGTCCCCGTAGGGAAATTAGGGTGTGGGGAAATTGTGGTGCTGCTGACATTAAAAGATGAAAGTTTCCTTAAAGAGAAGAGTCTTTGCTGGGACTTAATGCCAGAAAACAACAAAAGGGGCCGGCAGCTCTATCGCCTCTGTTTGCTCCTTTGTTTTCGTTGCCACGGTAGTTTAGCGCAGCAATGCTATGATGATCCCGCCTACCTTAAAGAGGAACTGATACAGTCTATACTGTATGGAAAACTGAGTCTAAACCATGCAGTCGAGCCGAGCGGAGCAGAAACCATAAAAGGAAAAGCAGCATTTAGTTTTTAAGTTCAAATTAAAAAATAGATGCTCAAACAATAGCTGGAGCAGATAGACACTAGGATGGTTAATTGCCAATACTGAATTTAACAGCACTTTTTAATTTAGTTTTAGTCTTTTGCCTAAAATATCTTTTAGTTTAAGTCATAATTTAGTCGTCCAAATTGGTTTATTTTTAGTTTAGTTTTAGTCGACGTAATCTACTGTTAATTTTGTCAACTAAAATATGAAGTGTAAAGGGTAAGGCATTTTTTATGTTTCCTTGAATTTCTAAAGTCATGTTTTACACTTGGATAAAATGAAACATCTAATAACCCTTTACTGAATGCTAGTAAAGTTTGAATGTATGAATTAACAGAAACAAATTGAACTTTTGTGTGAAATGCAGTCACCTTTATTTAGGCTACATGGCTGAGCATCTACATGACCAAATTAGGTCTGATTGGATTAAGTCTCTGTCAGACATTTTAGTCTAGTTTTTATTTGTTGATGAAAATGTCAGCTAATTTAGTTTAAGTTTTTGTCCATGTGCACTTGTTTTTATTAGTTATAGTCTAGTTTTTGTCAGGGGAAAAAAGTTGCTGACAAAAAATATGACGAAAATAATTAGTCAACAAAATGAACACTGATTGCCAAAGCTGTCAACCCCAAACAAACTTTTCTTCTGTGTGCAGTTTCTGACACCAAACATCTCACCAACCCTCAGGTCCTGCTAAGGATTTATGGAAAGCTTGAAGCAGAGCATTGACATTGAATGGCCTCACAGTCCTTACCTTGAGATCTTACTGATCTCTCTGTGGTTCATCGTATCCAGGACCGACGAGTCGCCCACCCTTTTGCGGATCCAGAGCTCAATGCCGATGCGCGTGTAGAGGAACAGCATGGCGGCCAGAGGCAGCAGGAACAGAGCCACCATGATGAAGGTGGTGTAGACCTGCCTGTGAGTCATGGAGCTCCATCTCTCCTGGCAGCACACGTGGTAGTGATCGTATAAGAAGTCGTACTTCACCTTTCAGAGCGAGAGTGAGAGGAGCTCTTAGCAGTGATAAGAAAGACATACACAAAGGATCTGGATGACAGGTGGGTGTTTACGTGGCTCACTGTATCTAAAGCTGAGGAGAAACAAAGTGCGACGCTCGACTCGATGAATTCACCTTGGATGTTTTCACATTTTAATCATTTGTCATTTTAATATTTTCATCACCATTTCCATTCTAAGGATTTGTTTTTTGTCAAATACTGTCAGTGCATTCAGATATTGCAGAAGTGCAATAATAATTCACTGATATCCTATTAATTTTTTTGTTCAAGGTTTCTTTATTAGTACCAGACGGTAAATTTGTTTTACCGATTTGGGAACTCGGCAATCCCAGTGTAAAAAATATAGAAAACAACCACCCAACATAAGTGTAACATCAAACAAATCACACTATAAGGAAACAGTAAAAACCATCAAAATATAGTAAAACCATCTAAAAATGTTTAAATAAAATAACTGAAAATCAGTTAAAATCATGGAAAAGCGCTTAGACATCTCCCTGGGTCTTACTAAAGTGCAATGTGAACAAGATCACCTTGTGGCCTTGAGCCTACCCTGAAGCTAAAGCAGCTGTGATTGGATGTCCCTCTTAACTCATCCAACCTTTCCACACAACCAAAGTAGGTGTGACTATTCCTAACTTGTCCCTACTTTCTACATGACCAAATTAGGTCTGATTGGATAAAGTCTCTGTCAAACATTTTTGTCTAGTTTTCATTTTTTGATGAAAATGTCAGTTAATTTAGTTTTTGTCCATGTGCACTTGTTTTTATTAGTTATAGTCTAGTTTTTGTCAGGGGAAAAAAGGTTGTTGACAAAAACTATGACAAAGATAATTAGTCAACAACATTAACACTGTGTGGAGTTTGCATGTTCTTCGCGTGCATGCGCGAGTTCTCTCTGGGCACTTCAGCTTCCTCCTTCAGACCACAACATGCTCATTAGGTTGATTGTTGACTCCTAATTGCTCTTAGGTATGTGAGTGAGAGAGTGAATGGTTGTCTGCGTCTCTACGTGGCTATGCGATCGGCTGGCAACCGGTTCAGGACGTACCCTGCTCCTCGCCCAATGTCAGCTGGGATAGGCTCCAGCCCCCCCGTAACCCAAAATGGAAAAACAGTATGGAAATGGGTGTATGGAAAAACCCATTGACATCAAGATGTATTTCACATTACTGAAACTTAAAATACCCTTTTTTGTGAGTGCAAAGTGCCTTGCAATAAAGTGCAGAGGCTTCAACATGAATAACAATTTAGAAACACAGGCACTGCTCAATGCTCTCATGCTGTTTATCCATTAGCATGGACCAGAAGGCTCCAATTGAAGCAAGCTCTGAGGGTTACAGGTCAGTCTGTAGAGTGTTCACGCAGAGGGGGCTGCAAAACTGATTCTCTCTTCACCTGTTCAGTTCTGACGTGAGGAACAGAGAGAGAACGGAAAGTACACAAATAATGTGGAACTTAGCCAAGAAGAGCCTTATACATCAGGGTCAGCCAGTGCGAGAAGGCCGGCCAGATTTAGCATACAAGTCACAATGATGCGTGATGTCCACAGACTTTCTGTTAATATGAAAGAATTTACACTTTTCAGGAGCTCCACATTAGTTGATGCATGTGTAACATATTGTCCTAACTGATCGCACTCCTAGCACACCTGCTGTCCACGCTGCATATGTTAAAAATCTACAACCAACATGCCCTGTGTTTCTTCTTGTATACAGAATATCAAGTGCTTTCACTGTAAAAGCTGGAGGATGTGAAGTGCTTTGTGTTGCAAGGTGGTCTCAAGGGCTCATCAATACTCATCCCTCTGTGAGCTAAAGCTTCTCCCTCTGTGCTGAAAGTGAAAGAAAATCATTTCACTTACTGAAAGAGATGATAGCTCCTCTCTCTCTGCTATGTTAAACAGACAAACGAGCTCTGCTGAGGGAGAAAAGCCAGAGAACAGCACAAAAATCCCTCCTGCAACAAAAAGGTGCTCGCGGTCAGTTAGGACTCTCACATATGATTCCTTGTAACCAGCCTGATTTTGTCATTGTGGTCACGTCCAGTGTGGACACCATGTCAGTAATCCAGTTAAGATTAGCATTTAAGTGACAAGACTTTCTGCTCTTTGTTAGTTTTCCTGTCTTAAGCTAAACTTTACTCCCTGTCAGGATTATTCTGCTTTTATTTTGAAGGGTAAAATAAGAAACTTCTGGTAGTAAGCAACATTAGCTTAACCATGAAGCAAACTGATCATAAACTGAGAGAAATTAGGGAAGATGACCAGAATAAGGTTAATAAGTTGTAGATGACTTCTGGCTGGTTCACTGAACTGAAAAGGGTCGTTGTACAGATGTACACAGAGAGGGGAGGGGGCTCTTCCTTGCACCATCAACTCGCTGACACTCGACCCACTCCGAGAGTAGAAATTTAAGATGATTTTGTCACACACAAAAGTTGGCTAACATGTCAGAGTTAATGTTTTTTTTTTTACTGCAGCAGCTTTGACAGCACGTACAGTTTATTCGCTTTTATTCTGTGAGTTTCCCACTTCTGATGTTTAATGAATCAAGTCATTGTAGGGAGACTGATTGTAGCTTTGGCAAATCTTTCTACAGAAGCTTATCATTGGGATGAATTTTTGGAAAAATAGAGCTGAGGCAGCAGGGAGATGCAGCCACAATGTAGCACACATAAGCCTGGGGTGAAAGTAGGGATGGAAATTGATAAGATTTTGTTGTTATCAATGCAGTTATCAATCCTGCTTACCGATGCATTTCTTTATTGGTTCCCTTATCGATTCATGTGGATTTTGTGCACCAGAAAAAAATCAGATCTACAGGTTTTCAGGGTCAACTACACCAATCACATGGCTGTCCTGATATTTAGTGCTATGCAGCCAAGACAAGTGACTCAGCATATTGTTGGTGTTTCCACCTTTGACTGACATCCTGTTGGATGTTTTGCAGTTAGAATCATGTTGTGTAAGATTAAGCCAATGTTTTGACTGCTTCAGTCTCCTGTCTGCCATGATTACTTCTCTGTTGCCCTTGAGCCGATTGCATCTGATGAACGCATGACGTCCTCAATTTGTAAGGCAGCCACATCCTTGTGAGAGGAATCACCAAGCAAAAAGACTAATGATATCGATTCTTTAGCTATCTGTTATCAATTCTCAACTGGAATTGGTTTTTGATTCCCATCCCTAGGTGAAAGCCATAGTGAATTAGTGTTTATGGATTATTTCTTTGTTGTATCAATACTTCTTGGCAAAAAATCTTATACTGTTGGAAAGCCTGTTTAATTCCCCTGTCTAATGGAGCTACATTTTTAAGAACATGTATTTTTGGGATAACCAGCAAAGCTGAGTATGTGGATTGACCCCATAAAAAATTAGCCAAATCCTTCCTGCCAATGCCAACAGCTGATTCTGCTATTGACTCCATTTTTTTAGCATCTATCACCCCCAGTGCTGCCAACCTATGAGCATGGGCCGTGCTGCAGTGATCAGATGGTGTCTGCTCTAAGAATCAGCATGCCAGGTTTGACTGATCTGGATAAGGGTGTCCTGTAGGGAAATTTTAAGGTGGTGTTCCACAATAACCAAGCTGCAGCATTATTTACAGTGTGGAATCTGCAAACTTTTGAAACTGGGGTCCAGAGTGAAAAGTTCTGAAAACACTTTGGTATCTGTCTCTGTGTAAACAGGAATCAGTGTTTTTTTCCAGCAACAACAGCAGCAGCTCCGGCCGTCTACCGAGCAACATGTGAGCTCGGTTTGTTATCCAGACAAAAGTATCCAGACAGATTTTTTTTATTATTATTATTTTAAATATATGTATTTATATTCATTCTTTCTCTTTCCTCTCTTTAGCTGCTTCTTCTTCATATATATAGATGTGCACAAAGGTTTTGTGCATATGTATTTGTATGTTTATGTATCTGTCAAGGTGCATATACTTAGTTTCTCCTCTTGAAGTGTAATTAATTCTTTTTGTTATTACCCCCCTCAATATACACAAACTTACCTACACTTGTATGGATGCATACATGTATAAATATGTCTGCATATGTACTCGAGAGGACTATTTTCCTTTCTTGTGTTATTTTTCTTTTATTTGTAATACAATTTATTGATAAAAAAAAATATATATATATATATATCCTGACAGATTTGTTGTCCCGACAAGAAATTCCTGTGTCTTCGTGCATCCATTTAACATTGTTGTTTGTGAAAAGTTTGTCTTCACCGGAAAGCGTATGCATGTTGTAACACCACTATTTCACTCCAAAACTACATCGCCAACTACTGGCCTGGCATGCACGCTACAGCGTTTTCAGTTGTTCTGGCAGATCCATGTGAATGCAGAGTGCTTTTGATAATGTAAAGGAAAAACCTTTCCTTTTCTGGTGACAACGTGGTTGTGTAAACAGGGCTCTAGTGAGCATGTTTTTTGGTCAGTGAGAGAAAGCTGGAGTTCCCAGAGAGAACCCACGCATGCATGAGAAGAACATGGGGATTGAACTGGCGACCTTCTTGCTGCGAGGCACGTGTACTACCGGCTGCACCAAGGGCCGCCTTGTCAAATGAATGCAGGAGATAATCATTCAAACACAAGCCTCGGTTTCATCACAGCTGAATGGTTATTTAAGGACAAGGAAGACAAGGAGAGGCTTTTGTGAAAACACATCCTGAAGCACAGCACTTACCTCCAGCTGCTGAACAAACAACATGGGGGAGCCCACCGCCACCGAGGCGATCCATACCAGCCCTGCAGGACACAAGCACACACACAGTGCTGTTACACAGATATGAAGGTCAGATAAAACACACAAGCTGCTGAGGAAATGGAGAAGGTGCAGATAGAGAACAACAAAAAAGACACAATCACAGAGGCCTCATGAATTTCCTCTTTAGAAAATTACATTTATTTAATTTTAATAACTGATAGTCATCGTACAGCAAATTGAAAACAGTCTGACCTAATTTTACTGTCAAATTGTCAATGATTTAGTTTGATTCTGCATTATTTTAGTTAATCAAATATCAAAGTTTAACTTTTTTATCCCAACAAAAACAGAAGCACGTAAGTGGGAAAAAAAGGCAGATGTTTTCTTAATTAAAAAATGAAGTGGGCTCTTATTTTTGCAGTATTTGTTCACTGCAGAGGCAGGTAGGTGTTTTCTAAGTGGGCACAGCAATTATATTGTTTTGGCTGTGTTATTTCTTATAGTGGTGATCAGTGGTTTCCAAAGTTTTCCCTTGGAGTTAGGGATGGATTCAAAACCAATTCCAGCAGAAATTACAGAAAAAAAGTAAAAAATCATGGCAGGAAGTGGGCAGAATTGGTCAAAATTGCAGCTTAATTTTTGACATAAATACACTTGCTGTACAACTTTCAGTGAGTGGAAACACCAGCAACCTGCAGAAGCTCTTATTTTTGCATTGCAGACCAAAAACGTGCTTATTAGTCAATTGGTGACTCTACATTGTCCTTAGGTATGAGTGTGAGTGTGAATGACTGTATGTCTCTCTATGTGGCCCTGTGATTGGCTGGCAACCATTTAAGGATGTACCCTGCCTCTTTTGCTCACACAAAAAACAAACCTGAATCAATAAGGGAATCATTAAAAAATTGTATCCATAAGCTGGATCATTTTGGCATTGGTATCCATAAAATCTTCCCATACTTACTTGGAGGCCCCATTGTTATACTTAAAATATGCCAAGCTCGACAGAAAAAAGTGATAGAGTTCTGTCTAAAATCAACATCGATTTCAATTGTTTTTATTGATAAAATTAAGAAAGAACTGGTCACATTCGTGTTGGTAAGGTTGCTGCACATTTTTCATAATTAAATTTAATCCCTTAAGTTCTTTCTGTAACCCAAATAGGGGTGGGAATTGAAAAGATTTTATCGATACGTATGCCATTACTGATTCTGCATTCAGATCTGATTATCTAACAATTCCCTCAACGATTCCTGCTGATTTTTTCTGCGGAAAAAAAGTTGCCACATGCCAAAGCTGATATTCAATGCTGTGCCACAGAGATTAGTGTTTCTGCAAGTTGTTGGTTTTCCACTCTCTGGAGGCGCACTTTTGTCAAAAATTAAGCAACAATTTTGACACTTCTGCCCCCTGTGTGCCATGATTTCTGACCTCTTAGTTAACATTTCTGCTGATGTCTTTGATTTGCAAGGTATGCAGAACAAAGTGGACAGGACTGATAAACAAAAACGCTAATGATATCAATTACTTGAGGGAGTTGTTATCGATTCTCAAATGCGATTGTCTTTCAATTTTTATACCAAGACCCAACTAAAACTAAAATCCCTCCTTTCTTGTCTCATGACCAACATTCCCAGATAATTTCATCAAAATCTTTAGGAGTCATCCTGCTCACAAACAAACCCACAACAAATCTTCCCTGGCAGGGGTAAAAGTCATCTCAATAAATCCGGCTCTGGCTGAAATTTATCTGGTTTTATTTAGTTTTATGTGTGCTTGATGGATTAAGTATAATGTCAACGATGTAAGATTTCAATCACAGAAGCTCCCGAGGACAAAACAAGAACTCTCTCTCTGATTTACAAAAAAAGATGTGTCAAGACCGCTGAATTCTTCCTGCTGGGATTTAAAACCTGTGAAAAGTTCCAGCAGAGCGAGCTGCAGAGGCGTCATGATAACTTTCTCTTACATCTGCTGCTGAAATTTTGCACATCGGCTCACTCAGCCCACGCAGCTCAAAAGTCTTGAACCATCATTTGACTCTCCGCAGAGGTTATCCGAGCTCCCTCATGTTGATGTACATCTTTGACAGCAAGATGGATCAGAGAACCAGCTCCAGCAAACCTGGTTGTTGTGCAGTATTAATCAAAAGTGCAAAACAAGTGAATATTGGTGTCTGAGCCTTAATTCCCGCCTGAGGCTTCCTCAGTGAACAACCAAAAAAAAGGGCACATACAGCACATTCTCACCACTGAAGAGGGCACAAGGTTTCACGTGTTTTCAAGGACACTTTAGACATGTTTATGTGTTATACAAATGGCACATTATATAGCCTTAAAACAGACTAACTAGGCAGACTACTCAAGTTAGTTTGTAGTTTGGATCAGTATCCACAAGAACTGTGTAGATTCAACATTGGACTGTGAGGACACACAGAAATAAATAAATAAAATCCAAGAGCGACTGGGGGTCTTCCCCCAGAACATTTTCAGTTAAGTAGATGCCATTTCCTGTGTTCTAGTGCATTTTAACACCATATTAGCACCAGATAATCAAAAATGGTTTGTGAGATATAGTTCTGGCTCAATATAGCTCAAAAAAGGGCCTAACATATAAGTCATTACAGCAATAATGTTTCATAGGATTTCTTTATTCTGGTCTGGAGTTTAGTTTGTTTTTTCCACCCAAGAGGGCAATTCAGAGCAGTGTTAATTCTGACAGCACTTTTTAATTTAGTTTAGTCTTTAGCCTAAAATATCTTTTAGTTTTATTCATAATTTAGTCATCTAAATTGTTTTTAATTTTAGTCTAGTTTCTGTTGATGAAATTTCACAACATTTTAGTCGATTAAATCTACTGTAAATTCAGTCGAGTAAAATATGAAGTGTAAAGGGTAAGGCATTTTTTATGTTTCCTTGAATTTCTGAAGTCATGTTTTACACTTGGATAAAATGAAACATCTAATAACCCTTTACTGAATGCTAGTAAAGTCTGAATGTATAAATGAACAGAAACAAATTGAACTTTTGTGTGAAATGCAGTCACCTTTATTTAGGCTACCTGGCAGAGCATCTCAGTTACAATACCAGAACTGACAACAAACAGTGAACCTGCTCTACATGAATATATCAATTCATAAAGAGAGGAGCTCTGATTGGATCGCTCCACAACTTATCCTACCACCACCAAGCTAAGGCAGTTGTGATTGGATGTCCCTCTTAACTCATCCAACCTTTCCACACAACCAAAGTAGCTGTGATTGGATATATTCCTAACTTGTCTTCCTACATTCTACATGACCAAATTAGGTCTGTTTGGATTAAGTGTCAAACATTTTAATCTAGTTTTTATTTGTTGATGAAAATGTCAGTTAATTTAGTTTTTGTCCGATTTTTTTCCCTGTTTTTTTAGTTATCATCTAGTTTTTGTCAGGGGAAAAAAGGTTGTTGATGAAAACTATGACGAAACCCCCGCACACCATTGTAAGCAGAAAACGTGGCTTAGCCTTCATGCACACTTGAGTGTACTCACTTCTTTATTTCACATTGACCATCGCAGCCCTTAACAAACCCAAAGAATAAATGCATCTCCACCTGGCAGGTTAATAACCCACTCTCACAAACATGAAATACCTAGCATCTTGTACGCCCTCCTAGACGAGTACTGCCGCCTCATTTTCAGCGGGAAGACAATGCCCTGGTACCTCTCAATGGCGATGCACGTCATGGTGAGGATGCCTGTCACAATGGCTGTGGTCTGGACAAAGGGGACTGTCTTGCAAACAAGCACTCCTGCGGGGAACACAGAGGGGATAAAAAAGCACAAATGAGACATGATGCATTTGTTTCACTGACCCTCACCTCTGCTGTTGTTTGCATGTCCTTCTCACGTGCCTGGGAGAAGGAGAATCATCTAAAGGCAAAACAACCCCCGCCTGCTTGAGCATGGATGCCCTGATCACACATACAATTCACAGCTAATGAGGCACAGAAACCCAGTTAAGTTAAGCTTCAGTTAATTAAGGACCTTTCTCAGTGGCAGGACATGCTTTGTGTGGACCTACTGTCACCATGACACTTTGAATGTCAGCTGTTTGTTGGCAACATTTCTGTCAGAATTCACGCTGATTACAGGCTTTGAGTCGAGTTAATACAAGAACATCCATTCAGAAAGACGTGCAATCTTTACATCCAACCTCAGCTGAAAGAGAGACCTAATGTGGGGTTATGTTAAAGGTCAGTGTGTCAGATGTCATTCCTGCATTTCTAAAGGGATAGTTCTGGATTTTTTTAAGTGGGGTTGTATGAGGTGCATGGCACTAGCATGAGCATTAGCTCTAGTTGGCGTTGTGGTGAGTGGCAATCCCAGTCTTTCAGTTCAGCTTTATTATGGTTGAGTTTTAAAATAAAGTGAAGGACTAATTCAATTTATGTTCATTATTGTTGAGTGGCTGTTGAGTCCAGTGCTCTCTCACACTTGTCTTGTCTTCCTCACAGCCTTAGCCTCTTTACTTGACCTTAAGACGTCAGTTAACGAAGACGAAATGTCCACTGTGTACACTTTTGTGATCTGTTCAAGTCCATCAGACAATCCAGTTACATCTCAACACCACTTAAACCTCTGCTTTATTTTCAACATGAAAGCTTGTCCAAAGCAAATCAGAAAGCAGAAAAAAAGACTAGAAAGCACTGTAAGAGCGCAAACCTCCACCAAGGTAGCTCACATATTGCTGTTACATCTATAAGCAATAGTTCCATGATAAAGTTACCATCATAATATGATTTATGACCCTGAAAACCCACACCTAGCACTCAGAATCATGTTGATGTCATTATTAGTTAGACAGTTATTGAGCAAAAACAATCATTCACTAATGGTGGTTATCTGGATCACCACCAAAATCTAATCATGTCTAAGATGGGCCATTACCAACATCTCCTGAAAATTTCAGCAAAATCCATTCAGTAGTTTTTGCGTAATCTTGCTAACAAACAAACAAACATACATACGCCGGCAAAAACATAACCTCCTTGGTGGAGGTAAAAACAGTGTAGGGTGGTTGTCAGAGGCGCCGACCAGCTGCAGTCTTCACAAGAGGCAACAACCACGACCAAACTAGACATTTTAAACTAGGGCCGAACGATTTCAGGAAAAGATCTAACTGTGATTTTTCTGGCAGATATTGTGATTTCAATTCAATTCACGATTTTCTTCAAGTCAAGCTTCAGTGCAATATTCACTATGTTTACAGTTCAGACAACAGTGAGGAAATCAATGATCAAAAGCACATAACACATTATTCATCATCTAATATTGATGATAAATAATCTGTTTTCATTATTTAAGGGATACTCCAACTTCTCCTCATAAACAGAGGCTTTGTGTTGCTGACCTGCTTCCCAGCACTTCTGTAAATGCAAATTTGCTCAATAGTTTGTGTAAAATAGTTGACACAACAGATCCTTGGTCAGTCAGGAGCGCTGCCAAAAATTGCAGCTTTGGCGGTCAGATGATTGTGTTGTCCGAAATTGCGATTTCGATCTGAAAACGATAAATCTTTCAGCCCTATTTTAAAGTCAACCTGAAACAGTTTTTAAAGAGGAGTCAGGGCACAGACCCAAAGCTGTGTTCACACCAAAATGACCCAAACAAAGAACTGATTACTTTTGGGAGGAACAGGTTCAATTTCCTTCTTTTCTGCATCTGTCCAGGCATTTTTAAATGGATTATTGACCATTCAAAGCTAGAATCCTTTTTCTCTCTCTGGAACCTCACTTTTAACCACAGAGTATAACTTAGAAGGCCAAAGATTATACTCACATAAGGCATGACGTAGTCACAGTAGAAGTCAAAATCTGAAAGACCCATGTTCTATATTTTTTCATTAAAGTTTTTGTTTTGTTTCTTTTTTAGAAACAGAAAACAAATAACTCATCAGGGGTAGTGCGATACAGTTCATTTTTTAGTAAGGTTAAATCGGGGTTGTTTTCTCCAGTGTCCCAGTTTTGTTATTATTTGTCCACCAGATCTTCCAAATGAATGAGTATTCGGAGCGGGACCTTTGCAAAACATTTATATGTAGACCAATCATTATCCTTGAGTCAGTCACTGAAACAACAAGAGGCACAAACCAGAATTACATAAGTAGTTCTACAAATGAAAATATGTACCAACCACCTATTATTGCATATTTTTGTTCAGAAACGTTATCCATTTGGACCAGTACTTACTGAATTTATCAAAACAAAGTCTTAATGAAAAGGTCAGCCTCTCCATTCTGCTTTTGTGGGCAGTTTCTTGACAAGCCATTTCCTGGTTATTGCTTTTTCACTTGCAACTAGTAATATTCTAAGAAGATATTTGTCCTATGGTACATAATATCTGGTTCTGAAATTATCATCTAGCTCAAGACCTAACACTAATTTAATAATTTCTATTACGCTATGTTATTTCTGACCAATATGGCAGTCCCAGAATATATGAAAGTAATCAGCAAGCAGGTTACAGTGACCAGATTCTGGTCCACCATTTTGAGGATATTTTATCCTTGGGGAGTAATAAAAAACTTTATGATATTGTAGACAGGGTTATATCTGCTTCTCTCTCCCATTTAGTTTTCACATAATCAGTAGACAGCTTCTTAGACAACTGTAGGCATGAGCATATTTTTAATAACTTTCTTATGAATGTTATCCTTATATGCATCAATAAAAATATTGATGAGGTCCATATCAGTGGTGACATGAGCTATAATGTTTCTGTTGAAGTGGTTTCTAAGACACAAATATCTATAAACGTCAAAATCCACTGTTCTCCAAAGAGTTTTAAAGCACGACACAGTGAGCCATGTCACAGAGAAATGTCTACGAGAGGAATAAATGAGCCAAGCGCTTCCTTTTTCCTTTTATCACCTCTAAGAGCAATGTTTCTGATGGCATTTGTCCATTTCTTTTTCTGTCTGTAGGCAAGATAACTCAAGACTTGGAGATATTGTCAAGGAACGTAGGCCTCCGAGTTTTTCAGACTGCATTGACGCCTATTATTCAACCTTACTGTCTCCCTCCAGATGTGATCACTGTCACATGATTACACATTTACACCTTTCATTTCATTCTCCTTAATCAAACAACCTGCCAAAGTCAGGATCACACCCTAAACCCAGGTGTAAATTAGTCCTCCTTTTCTCTGAGACGAAAGCTTTAACGCAGGATCTTTTTGAAAGAGTTTACCCCCATCCACAAACCTCCGCCAAGGTAGCTCACATGTTGCTGTTACATCGATAAACAATAGTTCCATATAAAGTCACCATCATAATATGCTTCCTTGACTCTTAAAACCCACACCTAGCACTCAAAATCATGTTAATATCATTATTAGTTAGACATTTATATACATTACCAACATTTCCTGAAAATTTCAGCAACATCCGTCCAGTTGTTATTTCATAATCATGTTAACAAACAAACAAACATTCGCGGCAAAAACATAATCTCCTTGGCAGAGGTAATAAACTCAGTGACTCCTCTTTACAAGGTTTGTGTGCTGAACAAGTAGAGGAGGAGGCACATTTCAATCCTGTTTGAGCATTGGTTGTCAAAAATCCCCCATCGGGCTTGTCTTTGACTCTGGGGAACATTCTGGATATTCACTCAAGATTTTGACCTATTTGGCTGCTGATATGTTGATGGCAATGCCCAATCAGTTATTCTAATAGGGCTGCATGGTGGTGAAACAGGTAGTGCCTTTGCCTCACAGTAAGAAGGTCCCACGTGGAGGCCCTGAGTCATGGAGGGGTCTACGGTACAGATATGCTCCATCTAACATTTAGACCACCACATCCTATTATTTTAAATCTATATACTCATGATTTCTTATAAGAGCAGAGAAAAATCACTGTAGTTGTCCTTGCCTGCTTAGAAATGTAAATCCCCTTCTCCCTGAAATGGTACAATCTTCTTATTTTGTGATATTATAGTTGCTGATGTGAATACTGAATTTAAATAATTTTGGCGTCATGACCGTTTTTGTTTATATACTTGCCAGAATGAGACACTTGTTATTGGACATACCATGAAAGAGTGCAGAAGACCTCAGGCTGTATTTAGTTAGATACTGTGTTAGAAGTAAACTGCAAACATGGAGGTAACTCTGAGAGTAGATGTAACAAAATAAAAGTCAATTATCAATATCATCACCAAATATCTGTTAGCAACTGATGACAAATGGTCAGTCCTCACCATCATCTCCATTCTAGGATATTTTCCTTAATGAACGTTTGTAGCTGTCTCTGTGAACGGTCTTAACGAGTGACTGTGTTAACCGATGACTTGCAGCCGATAGTGCTGACAGACGTAGTCAAGTACAGATGAAAATAGAAGGTGCAGCTTTCAGGGCTTCATGGTGAATCTTTGTCGTTGTATCAGAAGTACCAATCAGTAGTTTATATGTGAGAAAATACAAGCAAAGAAACAAAGCTAACACAAACAGCCATGGACACAGTCAGCCATGGTTCAACCATGTCCTGATACCGTATCAGTATTGATGGAAATATTGGATCGCGGCTGATGTGAGCATTTTCTGATTGATATGGGATCATTTTACTCTAATGGCCACTCTGAATGTGTACATACCATTCTGAGAAGGATTTTGATTTTTTCACAATTTTTACAATAATGATAATCGGACTTAGTTACAAGTAGGGATGCACAATATTGGATTTTTGCCAATCTCCGGTATATCTAAACTCATTATTGCTGATACTAATGTCGATACTGATATTTTGTGTCAAGAGCACAAAGTCTCTATTCAACTAAAATTGACCTGCTTCTTCCATAATTACAATCAATTATTAGCAAAAGATGTGAAGCAAGAAAAACATTTTAATCTTAAATGACACTTTTGATTCATAAAAGTGGACATTGCGTAATGATGAGGTAAACCATAACTGTACATTGTACATTTTGCCAATATTACAGCCAATATATGGAATTTTAATGGACAATTTGTATGGTCAACATATCATTTTTAAATATCAGCAAAAATTTCATCTGACAATACCAATAATCAGCTTTTAGGCGAAATATCTGAAGCTACCAATATTGGTCTGATGATAACGTGCATCCATAGTTAAAAGGTATTAAATAAAGGCATCTTTGTTTACATAATTTTGTTCAGAAACTTTATTCATTATTTAAAAAATCGGAGCAGGACTCAGATCATACTTAGTTTCAACTCAAGTCACCAATTCACACAGTCACCAGTTGAATTAATACACCAAACTTATGTCCTTGTTTCCTGACTCCTTAAAGAGAATTTATCAGTCATCAGCTGGATGGACTGTCATCTTTGTGTCTGCACGGTTTCACACATCATTCAGATGCTGATGATTGTGGTTTTGATTTCACAGTTTGTCTTTCAAACTCTCTGTTATTGTTGTTTCTGCTGCGGTGGTGACTCTTGTATATCTCCTCTGTCTCTACACTGGTCCTGCTGGTCAGGTGAACACTGCAGCTTTTGTCTGCGTTGCTTTAATTCTGAACAACGTGCACAAATGACGTGCTGAATTGATGCAAGGGACGCGTGGCAGCCACATTCGCATATAAGAGCAACTATTTTTCAGGCCTAAGAGCTGCAACAAGTGTTTTTCCTTTATCTTTTAGTCAGCTGCAATATCCAAGCAGGTACTAATGCTACTTATCCAACATGTCTGATTGATAAGTTGTGAACCTCATATTTAAGGGTTTGACTTTTGGCAGACATATTGCATTATTTTTCAACATAATCCCTTCAGTATCTGTACTGCTACTTTTGCCAGCGATGTTTAAGGGCCTCAATGCCACTTTTAAAGAAGTCCTTTTCTTGACCGTTCAGAAAGTCCTCCGCTGTATGTATGATGGCATCATCTGAATGAAAGTGGTACCTGAAATGGCCTTTTTCAATTTTGGAAATAGATGAAAGTCTGATGGAGCGAGATCAGGCAAATAAGGCGGATGCTCAATCAATTCAAAGCCACAATCTTTAGTGGCAGCCATGGCAGTGACAGACCTGTGAACTGGGGCATTTTGTCCATTTTGCAAAAGTCACTTGCCTTGTTTACTTTAGAGGGCTACCTCTTTGACATAAACTGACCAAATGACACCAGTCTTGGGGTACACAGCCTTAAATAGTCAGGGAATAGTAGAGCTGAAAAAGGACATCTCTACTCATCTTCTTCAATACAAGGCTCACAACTTATCAATCAGCCCTCATAGCATTAGAGGTGATAGAAAATACTGGTACACAAACAAATAGCAATAATTGGGTAAGAAAACACCTTCCTGCCTCTTTCCTTCAAATGTGTCCCATTCAACCTTACTTCCCACACAGCCCTAATTCACCCTCTTTCATTCCAGAAATGAAAATGAACCAGATTAAAACACATAACTGGCAGCTTATCCTGCCAGATTCTCCAAAGTGTGAAGCACGCAGGGGGAGGGTTACAATAATGTGAGACATCACATGTGAGCATTTTCATTAAGAGATGCTCTTTCTTTGAAAATCTTGGAGCTCCAAGACAGAAATTGAACCTTACAGCTTGAAGAACAGCTGGTAGGACATCAGCTGAATGATGACAGCTAAAACCTGTTGAATCCAACAAATATGAGAATCATTACTGGAATATTAAGACTTGTAGAAATCTTGGATCATTCAGACTTCATAGTTCAAGGTAAAATTGAAGTTATGTGGTTACTCTAGTATCTTCCCACGCATGAACTTTTCTTTGAAACATCACATTTACAGCACTTAAAGCACTAAAACCATCTCACACATCGAACTCCCTCCTAAAACTGATGAAAAATGCCCCTTTTGAAGTGCTAACCAGCCCATCCACTCAAATTCATAACACGGTCATTGTTCTGCCTTCACAAGCAATATAAAGATCACTTTTATACCCGGAGGCATTTTTTAATAGCAGAAGTCAGACATGGACATGCACTCCAATTTACGTGCACAAAGCTCTGCCTTTGAGCTACGGCTGCACTTATATAACCATTCAGAGGCATCATGGGAGTATTATTAATCCAAAGACAAAATATCTATTTTATCTCTTCACTCCAGGGTCATATAAGGTCTCTCTGAGCTGAAATTATTCTTTAATTAGGATGACACATTTTAAGTCCCACTCAAACATTAATCAGCAGTTTTCAGGAGTGAGAAGTGACTGTAGAGGTAAAAAGGAGAGCCAGTGTGGCAGATGATTAAACTTTTTAACACTGGTGTATTTAAATCATTTATCCATTTGTTTGTAAAACTGAAGCATTTTGGAAATTAGGTAGGACAGGACTATTAACATATCTCTTATGTTTTTTGAAAATATTTCACAATGACTAATAATTATTTAATATTTTAGGTTTAATTTATATAATGTAATGCAACACTGAGCAAATTCTAACTTTGCAGGACAACAATGTTCACCTAATTTTGGTCTTAATTAGGGTGCACAGATGTGTCAACATAACATTGATATCAGCCTATAATAGTCTTAAAAAATAAATTATCAGGACTGATAGACACTTTCATTTCAACCAGCATTTAAAGACATAGTAGACAGAAATAGTAAATACACTAGCCTGCCACCTCATTAGTTACACCTGTCCAAATACTCGTTAACACAAATGACTACTCAGCCAATCACATGGCTGCAACTCAGTGAAATTAGGCATTGAGACTTATGCTTAGACATGGTCAGGACGATCTGCTGGAGTTCAGACTGAGCAATCAATCAAACTTTATTTGTATAGTACTTTTCATACAACATATGTTGCACCAAGTGCTTTACATCAACAGAGAACAAATAGGAGAAAGAATATGCAAAACAAGCTTAAATAACAATAAAAATAAACAAATCCAAATTAAGCACAATTATAATAAATAAATAAATAAATATAAAATGAAAAAGTGTAAGCAAGGAACTGTGGAAATGCTATCATGAGCTCAAACTGATAAAACGTTGGAGATAAAATTGAAAAAATAAATCAGAATATAAGTGATAATATAATTAAAATAAATAAATACAATGTGATAAATATAAAAGATTGTTCGGTAAGAACAATAAAACAAACAAACTCAAATATATGATTCAATAAAACATGTTAAAATGTAAAATAGGGGAAGAAATTATTCTAAAGCAAGATTAAAAAGTCGGTCTTGAGTTTGCTCTTGGATTTGGGCTGTAATAACTAAAATGCTGCCTCACTGTGAGTCTTCGGTCAGACTTGGTACGACTTAAAAGATCACCACCTGATGACCCGAGGGCTCTCACAGGCTCATATAATTAAAGCACATCGGATAAATAGCCTGGACCAAGACAATTAAAAGATTTAAAAACTAATGAAAGACACTGGAAGCCAATGGAGAGGCTTTAGAATCGGACTGATGTGGGCTCTCTTTCTGGTCTTTGTAATCCTTGCATCCTTGAAGCTGTGAAATGCTCTTTTTAAGGAAGACCAGAAAGAAGAGTGATACAATAATTAATTCTGCAGGTAACAAAAGCATGAATAAGAGTCTCTGCACTGGCTTGAAAGAGAAAAATCAGAGTGAGAAAGAAAGGTGATTTATGTGACTTTGAATGCAGCATGATTGTTGGTACCAAACAGGTTGGTCTGAGTGATTCAGAAAGTGATGATCCACCAGGATTTACTAGGATATGCAGATTTTTTTTGTTGTTGTTATGAAACCTTTATTTGACCAGGAGCAGTCCCACTGAGATACAAACATCTATTTCACCAGGGAGCCCTGACCGAGACACTAGAATGGCAAAGGATTCATAATCAGCAAACCAGCAGCATTCAGCAGAAAAACATGCACACATACAATGTAATGATCCTTCAGTTTGGTTTTAAAGTATCCAAAACTTACACATATCTGTAGTTTAACTCTGAGGGTCAGACCAAGGTGATGGAGTAAATCATTAAAAGCTTTCTCACTAAAGTCAACTTCAACTTTATTGTCCCCGAAGGGAAATTTGCTTTGCAGGTTAGAAGACACCAACATACAGTTACATCAAGTCGTTCACAACAGCAAAAACACTGGAGCACATTAACCAAGAGAGACATCCATGAACAGACCAGGGATGGAGCCATCCCTAATGACAACTGCAAACAACTGAAGTCAATCAAGCTGATTCATCAGCATTCAGCTCAGTTATGGCTTGAAAGATAAAAGAATTTTTCATCCTGTTTGATTTGGTCATTGGTAACCTGTAAAGTCAGAGCGATTTTGAGGAATCTGAAACATGAAAAGTCAAAGAGACTGATCAGCAGTTAAGAGAAGAGGTCAGAGGAGAGACGATGGGAAGGCAGTAACTCAAATAACCCTTTGAGAACATTAATGTAGAAGGGCTGCAGCAGTGGAGGACCACACCAGGTGCCACCTCTGTTGCCTGGTCCGATGAGTCCTAATCTCTGCTCAGATGGTAGGACCAGACCTTGGAGTGAACGTCATTAAAGCATGGATCCATCCTGCCTAGAGTCAAGGACTCAGAATGGTGGTGGTGTGATGGTGTGAGGGATATTTTCTTGGCACACTTTAGGACCGTTAGTCCCTCCTGAGCTTCGTTTAAACCCCACAGCCTACCTGAGTGTTGTTGTTCAAGCACCCTGTCCCAAAGCTCAAATCATCTTAGACTGGTTTCTTAAACTCTCCAGTGACCTCCACAGTCACCTGATCTCAATCCAATAGAGAGGCTTTGGAATGTGGTGGTGTGATATATTTGACTGATATGTATGGACAGAATATCAGTTGTAAATACTGACAGAAATGTTGATGTTCACTGATAATGGGATTCCACTTTTCAAGCTAATGTACTGATGATATTGTGCATCCATAATTTTAACTTTTTATCTGTTAGTTGTGACTTTTTTTATTTTAAAAGCATATTTTTTCATACTTTGCCCCCGGCTCGTAGTTTTAAAATAAGTTGCACAAGTCCCTTTCAACTTTTTTTTGACATTTCTGTTAAGTCAAATGGCCTTAAACACACATTCTTACCAAAAACAACCAAACTTTTGCATTAATAAGCTCCAGTTTCTTCCTCTGCAGCCTGGCGTTGAATAATTATTCAGAATTAAGTGTTTTGTTTGCCAAAATATCAAACTTTGCAAATTATATAATGCATATTATATTGTTTCCCTTTCAAAAAATCTCGTAGGCACTGTGGCCATATGTTGTTACTCTTTTAGTTTGGTTAATATGAAGTTTAAGCGTGCATCAGAGCCTTTGAAAGATGTACACTACATTCTTATTTGATAATTCATTTTTGTAATTCGATGGTTATTTCATATTTTACATCTAGCGTTTGGCAAAGTTAAAGGAATAAAACATTTTACGCACCTCAGGAGAGATTTGCCATCATTTTACGCACAACAGTAACGAGTCTTCGCCCTTGCGCGACACTTTAAAGTGACTTTTAAAGGCCTGAAACTCACCCCCGAACCACTGAGACGAGATGTTCTGCAGCAGAGTGAAAGGGATGCAGAAGAAAGTGATGAGCAGGTCGCTGACAGCCAGAGAGCTGATGAAAATATCCGTGGCCGTCTGCGTGGCGCGCTTCTTCACAACTATGTAGATGACCAAACTGTTCCCGGCCAGAGCCAGGACGAAGATCACCATGTACATGATGACGAAGGTGGTCTTGGCGCTGTAGGGCAGCTCGGGGATGTAGACGAGCGGCTCGATGTTGTAGGTGTTGATGAACTCCTGCCGGCTCAGGTTGTAGTACTGGAGCATCTCCTGCAGAGCTTCGGGGGTGATCTTTGTGGACCCCTGCTCCGCGTCTGAGGAGGCTGCTGCCATGGTCCTCATCAATCAGACTCCAGCTTGTTTGAGGCAGAAGAAGAGGAGAAGTGAAGGCTGGGAGCTGTTGTCTTGTCTTCAACCTGCAGGAGAGTGAGTGTGGTCCTCCTCCTGCCTGCAGAACATGCGCCTCTGTTTCTGTGAATGTGTGAGGTGCACTCTGGAGGGCTGCGGCACGGACCAATGATAGCTCTGCTCACAGCCGCATCAGCATCACAGGGAAATGTAGGGCTGTCAAAATATTCCATCTGTCATTTATTACTGTTTATTAAAGGGATGATGCAAATATTTGAGTTGATCATATTCGGCGTGTGATCAAAAAATCTATACATCAACATACCATCACATACTTCATCCTATTGCCCATGGTGCTATTATAAAGAGGAAGCTAAACTAACCTTGCAGTGCAGCTGGATCCACCTGGTTCATTGTTAGGCAGATCCATCTTGCAAAGCTCTTAAGTCGAATAGTGTTCATTTTGACAGCACTTTTTAATTTAGTCTTTTGCCTGAAATATCTTTTAGTTTTAGTCATAATTTAGTCATCTAAATTGTTTTAATTCTAGTATAGCTTTAGTTGACGAAATTTCACAACATTTCAGTGGATGAAATCTACTGTAAATTTAATCAACTAAAATATGAAGTGTAAGGCATTTTTTATTTTTCCTTGATTTTCTGAAGTCATGTTTACACGTGGATAAAATAAAACATCTAATAACTCTTTACTGAATGCTAGTAAAGTTTGTGTGTATAAATTAACAGAAATAAATATACAATACGATAAACAGAATTGACAACAGTGAACCTGCTCTATATGAATATATCAATTCATAAAGAGACTTATCCCACCACCAGAAGCTAAGGCAGTTGTGATTGGATGTTCCTCTTAACTCATCCAACCTTTCCACACAACCAAAGTAGCTGTGATTGGATATATTCCTAACTTGTCCCTACTTTCTACTTGACCAAATTAGGTCTGACTGGATTAAGTTTCTGTCAGACTTTTTCCTCTAGTTTTTATCTGTTGATGAAAATGTCAGTTAATTTAGTTTTAGTTTTTTGTCCATGTGCACTTGTTTTTATTAGTCTCTGTCTAGTTTTTATCAGGGGAAAAAAGGTTGTTGATGAAAACTATGACGAAAATAATTAGTCAACAAAATGAACACTGGTTCTTAAGGATTGAGCTCGGTCTGCAGAGGCACGGCCCAATCAGAGTCCAAGAGGCTGGAGATACAGATCCACCCACTGTCCTGCCAGCAGCCTGCCAACTTCCAAGTGCCTATATTCCCCTGAAAACACGCTCATTCGTGCATTTGCATGGTCTCTCCCTGAGATGGTGCTTCCCCATAACTTCAGCCTTTTCCTTGGTTATTAGAGGAACTGCCAAATCAACAAAGAGGAATCTTGACACCACAAATCAGCACAAACATGGCCTGAAATTTACCATTTAGAACTTTCAGGCAGGGCAGATCCCATCAAGGACCTGCCATGGACCAGCCAAGATCCTATCAGGGAGAGTGGGGAGTTTTAAGCTGAATCTGAATCCTGGGTTGGTCAGGCTTGGTCTGTGTGGAGTTTGCATGTTCTTCCCATGCATGCATGGGTTCTCTCTGGGCACTCCTGCTTCCTCCCACAGACTAAAACATGCTCATTAGGTTGATTGGTGACTCCAAATTGCCCTTAGGTATGAGTGTGAGCATGAATGGTTGTCTGTCTCTCTATGTGGCCCTGCGATTGGCTGGCGACCAGTTTAGGGTGTACCCCACCTCGCGCCTAATGACAGCTGGGATAGACTCCCGCCCCCTCGTGACCCTGAAAAGGATAAGCAATGTAGATAAAGGATGAATGAACATAAATAAAAAGTAAGATTTTCCATCCTTCAGGTTAAACTTTTTGGCTCATTTACGAGACACTGTACCTCCTGCACTACCCCTGAGCTTAAGACATAAATCATGACTCTATTTACTATAAATTAGGTCAGTTTTCTACCAATTTCCTGTTGGGACTAAATGTTCCAGATATACACAATCCTGTCGTACCAATCCTCCAGGCATCCTTGCAGTCTTCAGTACAAATATTAGAGGTTTATAGTGCTGCAAAAAAGGCAAGAGCTTTCAGACTTCCAAGAGGACAATCATATCCCCAAGAACAAAGGGAGCATTTTTCAGTGATTATTCTTTCAAGAGGAGATCATGGTATTTTAATAAGGGAATCAAGTATCATCATGCTGCACAGGGAAAGAGCTTTTTTGGTTTAATAGAAAGGATGTTCTTTCTCTGAGGCTGGACTTGATGTTTACTTTCTTATATTTGAGGTCACTGATTTAACTGCTCAATGTGATTTAGGGACATGAAACAAAATAACATGAAAGGATTAAAGGGGACCGAGCTAAAGCACATGTAGCAGAGCCCAAACTACAAAATCTGACTATACTAATTACTGATAAAGATATGACCCACTTTTCCAACATGTTTTTATGCTAACTAATTCACAGCTAAATGATCAGGCAAAGCCTGTAATTTCAATTTTTAATAAAGACCAAAAAGCAGAAAAAAATAAGATTTTATAGGCCAATGGAAGCTGAGGCAACATTTACAACACAATTTAAAAACAAGACATAACAACAAAAATATAGTCTAAATAGGATACAGAAGCACAGCAGAACAAAAAGAGATAACAAAACAGTTGTAGGGCATGATATGTGAATAGCAGATGTCAGCAGAGTTCGAGGACATTACATGTGACATAACAACACAGTCAAAACATAAGAAATGAAACACTATAACTAATGAGTCAAACTTAGAAATTAAATTAAATAACAAACGAGGTTCGGAAACAGTCAAACAACAAGACAGAGCAATGTTAAGCATAACAGCACTTACTTAAATTCAAATAGGGAACTCAAGTATGTTGATATTATCTTATCAAAGTCATTAATTCACATATAAAGCTCTTTGTACAAACCCGGTTCCACGCCATTTTATGTTCTGAAAAATACAAATAAAAACAGAATACAATGATTTGCACAACCTTTGTAACCTTGCAGTGCAGATGGGCCTGTCTGATTCACTGTCTGAAATCACAGATCCATCTTGCCAAGCTCCAATCTCCTAAGAGTGACTGCATGTTTGAAAACAATGGCAGCTTCTGAAGTGGTCTCTGTGGATGCGGCAATATCTGCAGTTACATCAGAAATGAATTCAATTTCATCTTTAAAAGAGGAGCAAGAAACGTCACTTAAAGCTTTTCTTACGAGAAATCATGTTTTTGCTGTTCTCCGGGGATCACTTCTGGGAAACTGGGAGAGATTTCATTTCTTTAACATGCCCCTGTTCCAAAAACGCTGGGACAGGGGTATGTTTACATCACCTTTCCTTTTATGAACACTCAATAAGCCTTTGGGAACTGAGGACACTAATTGTTGAGGCTTTTACAGTTCTTGCTTGATGTACGACTGCTCATTCAGTTGTCGTATTTTGCACTTCATATTACGCTACAGATTTTCAATGGGAGACCGGTCTGGACTGCAGGTCAGTCAAGTACCTGCACTCTTTCACTCTGAAGCCACGTTGTTGTTACATGAGCAGCATGTGTCTAAACATTGCCCTGTTGAAAAAGATGTCTCTTGGATGGCTGCATATGTTTCTCCAAAGCCTGTATGTACCTTTCAGCATTAATGGAGCCTTCACAGATGTGCAGGTTACCGTGGGCACTAACACCCCCCATAACATCACAGATGCTGTCTTTTGACCTTTGCTCTGATAACAGTCTGGATGGTCCTTTTCCTCTTTAGCCCGGAGGACACCACATCCATGATGTCCAAAAACAGTCTGAAATGTGGACTCAGACCACAGCAGACTTTTCCACTTTGCTTCAGTCCATCTCAGATGAGCTCGGCCCAGAGAAGTCGGCGGTGTTTCTGGGTGTTGTTGATATTTGTCTTTGTCTGTGCATGGTAGAGTTTGACCTTGACCTTGTAGATGTAGAGATGAACTGTGTTAACTGACAATGGTTTTCTGAGCCCATGTGGGGATATCCTTTACAGAATGGTAGAGAATAGAAAAATTTAGGGTCATGGGCATTCAGTGTTGGTTTTGCTGCTTACGTGTAGAGATTAATCCTGATTCTCTGAATTTGTTGATGAGATCACAGACTGTAGATGCTGAAATATCTAATGTCCTTGCAATGGTAGGTTAAAAACGTTGCTCTTATCTGCTTCAACATTAAATATTTTGTCTTTGTGGTGTATTTAAATTAATTTATGTTGGAAATTATTTGCAAATCTTTGTATTCTGTTTTATTTATGTTTCGCATAACATCCTAACTGTGCTGGTATTAAGGTTTGAACTCACTTTCATATTAGAGAGAACTGCTCTGCATACTGAAAATGATCTAAAGCAGGATGTAATTTACACAACAACTTTAGGACACTGAGGACTTATTTTCCTTCCACTTAAATCTTTTTCAAAATAAAACATCCTCACTTCACCTGCCAGTACTGCCTTGGTAAACAAAATGACTCATTTGCTTTTAAGCAATTACCTCAATGAGCCACAGAGAAGCACACCAAACTCAGTTTCCTCTGGCTTTCTGGTTATCTCCTCGCTGTTACAGTGTTTTGCAGAAGCTGTGAACTTCTTATTATCTTCCCCCAGGCCTTCAAAATTGTCTCTGATTTTCATGTATCTTTTCAAGGAATGTTTTTTTTTTACTTTATTGTAGATTTTACTTGGAATTTTGAACCATTGCTTTGAAAGTGGCCATCATAACATAACGACGATGACCTTAAGCCAGCATTCAGTGCAGAAAGTTTATAAATGAAAAACAACTGAGAGCAGGCTCGTTTTTTTAAAGAGCTAATATGTTACCACACAGCCAGTGCAGGTTTGAGACCATGTCTTTACTTTGAAATGAAGAATTTAGCTCCTTTTTGTTGTTTACTGGAGGTTTGGAGCCTATACCAGCAGTCATTGGACGAGGCAGGGTACACCCTGGGATGGTTGCTAGCCAGTCTCAGGGCACACACATAGAGGCAACAACCATTCACCATAGTCTGTGAGATGACACTAGAGTACCCAGACTCAAATGTAATGATCCTGAACTGGGACTTAAGTATCCGGATGATATCGTATCTCGGGGCCACTGGTGTTTTCGTGCATAAATTTGTTTATTTGTCCCCAAATAAACAAAATCACAGACATTTGGCAACAAAATGTCAACACTGACAGTCAAGCTATTATGAAAAATGTGGAAAACAGCACTGTCTAACAATGTGAACAAATCCTTTGAGTACTTCCTGGATCCACATCTGGATATGGATCACCACCTAAATCTTATCACTTCTCTTTTGTGACATGACCTACACTTCTCGAAAATTTCACCAAAATCAGCTGTGAACTTTTTGGATTATTAGCAAAAATGTTGAAAGCTAATACATCTTATAATGTTAACAAATCCTTTAAAAAAAAGTTCCTTGTTCTGCATCTGTACTCGGCTCCCCAGCAAAATTGAATCAGCTTTTCCTTGTGCCATGACCAACTCTCCCTAAAAAATTCAGCAAAATCTGTTCCTAACTTTTTGAGTTATCTTGCTCACAGACAGTAGCCTTGCAGTGCAGCTGGATCTGCCTGATTCAATGCCTGTAGTAAGACAGGTTCATCTTGCAAAGCTCCAATCTACAATGACTATGCTTTGCCCAAAGCAGCACGGTCCAATCAGTGTCCTTAAAAGCAAGGACAAATAGTTTTGCTCCACTTCCAACATTTTGGCAAGTTTGGTGAATCAAAGGCTTACGTTTTGTACTTTATACAGATAATAATCATTCCTGCTAAGGCGCATTTACATGAATATTCATAACCACATACCACAATGTGAAGTATGTATGTGTATGTATGTGTGTGTATATGCGTGTATGTATGTATATGTGTACATATATACATATATATATATATATATATATATATATATATATATATATATATATATATATATATATATATATCTTGTAAATATTGTTCATATGAAGACATTAAAAACATCACTGTAGGATGTGGTAATAAAAGTGGTAGAACTAAATAAGTTTAGACTTTTTTTCCTACTCCTTTTCAAGCATGTGAACTTGCTGCACATGCAGGATGTCGTAAGGGGTTTACATTAATTTGTTTTCTTTTGTTTTTGGTTTATGCGTGTGTGTGTTTATTGTGAACACCCATGTTTGTTTTGCATGTTCAAAATAAAGCATTCAATTCAGTTCAATGTCAGTTTGCAGAAAATTGTGTAGAGCTTAAGACATCTCACGAGCATCTTCTTGTCAACTTTCTTCTTTTTCTAATCCTCATTTGAATTTTTCTGCTCCAAAAGTACCGTAATCAGTACTATTAGAACTGCTTCTACGTTAGATATCCAGTCTAAATGCTGAGTTTAAGTATGTCAATCACTGCACCCAGGTCCCATTGTTTCATGTTTACTGTGTGTTTCTTAGCAACGCAAAGCAACACAAAGCATGAAATACCAAAGGCTGTGAGCTGGAGACCGCTTTCTGAGGTAAACCGGCACTCAGTGTTTTTTTTTTGTACTAATTTCACTTTACTTTCTCTGCAGATTTGTTTTTGAAAGGGTGAAAACCAGAAACTTCTTCAAGAGATTTAGAATGAAAGGTGTTTCTCTAACATCTGATGCAGTTTAACGCTGAGCAGTCTTTGCTTGCCTCCTTGTTTGGATTTGACTTTTTTTGAAGCATTTCTGGTCACAGCTAAGAGCCTCTGTCATGAGGTTCTCTATAGATTTTCCATTACACCTCAATCCATGAGGGGCCTATAAAAATGGGCTCTCCTTTTATCCCTCCAGATTTAAGGAAGACCTTTGGCTGTGATTACTCTGAGGCATGTCTCTAACACCCAGTCTAGACTCCCGAGGTTTGACGGGAGAGAGAGGCGGTGGTTATACCAATCATGTCCCATTTAATGTCGACTTTACCAAAAGGCTGACGACAAACAGCGCTCGCTTTGGTGCCCTGAGCCATCACTCCTTCTTCTCCCGGCACAATCCTCACCCTCACCGGGTGAGGCACATTCAAGGTAAGCTGCAGCCTGCTGCAGATACATCTCATAATCTTTATGAAATTTATTTTCTTTTTTACACAAAATGGTTTTGACACCTTAATTATGATTTCCCTCTGCAGAACTATTTTACGTGGCCACACTTCATATTTGTGGGCCTTCAAACTTGTTTGCTTATTTCCCCAAAGAAGTGAAGTCGGGAATTTATCAAGGCTACAAACTAATTCACAGTCCAAATATTGAGGCTGCATTTTACTAACACTCAAAATGTGAGCTGTCACCACTTGGAGGAGCTAACATTTGTAACCCTATAGCACAAAACAGCTATTATAAGAATGGAGAATAATCTAATCAGCAAGAACAAACAACTTAAGAAATGTTTGGAAACTGTATTTTGGTTAATTATTCCCCCCCTTTAATAAAACCAATTAGTATTGAATTTTAGATTGCTGGAAAGCCCAGTAAATCACCTATACAAAGAAATGAGACTTTTAAGGATTGTGCATCCATGGAGTGAGCAACACAGCTTAACATGTATGTGTCAAAACCCCCCTCTTCCACTGGAAAAAAAGTTCAGAATATATATAATACAGTACTATTTGGTGTTACCAAAGGAGAAAAAGTCGACCGATTTAACATTTCCAACTTTATTTTGAGGAGTATTTTTGAAATGGGAGTTTGTATGCTCCCTATGCCCTCAGGTTTCCCCAACAGTCCAAAGATACATGCTTGTGTGTCTAATTGCTGACTCTAAATTGCTCAAAGGGTGCAAGTATGTGTGTGTGCATGGTTGTTTGTTTCTGTACGTGTGCCCTGTGATTGACTGGCAACTATGGGTGGGGTGGGAATCAATACACTATAGTATATTTTGATATTTTTTAATATATTTGATGTGGCAATAGTTTATTGATTCAAGGCCATCAAGTAAAGATTTTTTTAATGCATTAATTTCCAACATTTAATGAAGTTCTTGGTTCCATAGAAACAAAATCAGTTTTTCTTTAAGTCCACATGATGGTGCTGTTGAGCCAATGCAGGGAAGTGTTAGCAAACAAACATGGCAGCACAGAAGAGAAACAAAAGGAATTTATCATTGGCATTTAAATCCATCGTGTGGACTTATTTTGGATATTGAAAGGGACATAAGAGATGAACATGACACAAGATTTTTATGGATTAACTTATAAAAGGGAAATACTGTAGGACTGCAGTTCATCTCACTTGGCACCATCCAGAGAAAACAGCCAACAACAGAAAAGCTAATGCTAAGGGTTGCCAGCATTGTTGCCAGCGCAGAGGTATTACAAAACACAAGTGTTTGTCATGTCTACAGGATATGAAAATGTCGACCAATAAATGTTATAAAAAGTTGAGAGTAATATTAGACTGAGTCCAGGGATTTGAAGGTCGCATTGTCCCACAATCCAACACTGACAGAGATTCTGCTTCTGTCATGCTTTATCTACAGTTGACAGAAAAGTAAGATTTGTATTTTTAAAGAAACAGACTATCTCGGGTTCTGATAAGATTATCAACATAGTATTACATGTAACAATACCAGTAAATATGAGTGCCTTATTGACCACCAATCCTAAGAAGATCAGAGACTGAACTTTCCTGTTTCAAAATGGCAATCTATGACCTTAAGACCTGTATAAATGTCAAATACCTTGGTCGCAAAAATAGATTTTTTTATTTACAGGCAATGCAGGAGGCTCACCTCCTAAAGCATGGGCTTATTTTGTGTTCAGATGTAAAGATGTTCAACTACACTGAATATATATTTTAAATGGCAGCGTTATGGACAAACAACATAAAAGCAGGCATGCAGGTCTTGAAGGAAACTGGCATTTTTTCAAAGAACATTTTAGGAGAGACATCATTTAGAGTAAACAACTATTTATTTTCCCTGAATAGAAGAGAGAGCTGGAGCGCTGCTGGTGTCCTTCAAACCATGAGTGATTATGGAGGCTGAAGAAAACTTAAAACTCAAAGAGTGGGCAAAAAAATCCTCTAGACCCTGAAGAAGAAGATGATTATATATGCTCACTTTTTGTGTTTTAAGCTTTCCTTACCTTCCTTTTTATTCATTTTACATGTTTGGACAAATTATTAACATGCAATATCTTTCATGATGACGATGTCTTTGGTGATCAGACTCCACCGTGATTTCTTCTTGTGCTTAAAGGGGTAGTGAGGATAGGAGATCCGCTTGGAGTCAAGACACCAGTGCTGTTGGTGAGGGATACAGGATTTTTGCAGATACAATATATGATATTTCTGAACTCATTATGGCTGATGTGATACAATAAAAATATTAAAATATTAAAAATATATAAAATATAAAATATTAAAATATATTTTGGGGGCTTTTTGTTTTTTATTGACAGTGGAGACATTGGATAGACATAGATAGGGAAGTAAAGAGTAGGCAAGGGAAGATACCTCTTTCTTTGTGGTGAAATAACTTTGCAGTGTCACCTGAGCTTCCCTAAATAAGTGCAAAACTATCTTGTATGTTAGGGTTTGTATTAGTAGACTCACCACAATACAGAGATGCTTAAAAACTCCACTAACATTAAAGCCTTTGCACAAGGAGTATGTTTAAACAAGACACAATCTGCATCAGTATTTGCCAATTTCACTAACATTGGTATCAGCAATAAAGTCAAGTCAACTCATGAAACTGTATTTATAAAGCACTTTTAAAAATAACATATGTTGACCAAAGGGCTTCACAGCCACAAAGAGACAAACAAAATCAGAAACCATCAACAATGAGCACCATTTTAAGTCATAAAACATCAATTAAATAGGCTAAAATGGTATCATAAGACGTCGAAATACAATAAAAAAGACAGGCAAAGGGTCAGTTTGAAATGGGCAAATGGGCTTCAGGCAGGAATCAACCAGTGCTGGCAGACGGTGTTAATTTTGTTGACTAATTAATTTCATCATAGTTTTCTTCAGCAACTGTTTCCCCTGATGAAAACTAGACAGTAACTAAAAAAAAACAAGTGCACATGGACAAAAACTGAAAACTAAAGTAACTGACATTTTCATCAACAAATAAAAACTAGATGAAAATGTTTGACAGGGACTTAATCCAATCAGACCTAATTTGGTCATGTAGAAAGTAGAGACAAGTTAGGAATATATCCAATCACAGCTACTGTGGTTGTGTGGAGGTTGGATGAGTTAAGAGGGACATCCAATCATGTAGAGCAGGTTCACTGTTTGTTGTCAGTTCTGGTATTGTAACTGAGATGCTCTGCCAGGTAGCCTAAATAAAGGTGACTGCATTTCACACAAAAGTTCAATTTGTTTCTGTTCATTTATACATTCAGACTTTACTAGCATCGTAAAGAGTTATTAGATGTTTCATTTCATCCAAGTGTAAAACATGACTTCAGAAGTTCAAGGAAACATAAAAAATGCCTTACCCTTTACATTTCATATTTTAGTCGAATAAATTTACAGTAGATTTCATCGACTAAAATGCTGTGAAATTTCATCAACATTTTGATGACTAAATTATGACTAAAATGAAAAGATATGAGGCAAAAGACTATAAATAAAACTAAATTAAAAAGTGCTGTCAGAATTAACACTGCTGGCAGTAGCATATGTAGGACGAGGATGGTTGTTCACCACTTCATCAAACCTGCACCTGGGCACTTCCAAAAGCAGTAGGTTGGATGACCTGAGAGATCCAGCTGAAGAATAGCATAAAGATCAACACAATAAGATGGTCAAACCATTTAAAGTTTAAAGTCTTTAAAGTCTCATCGAGGCATTATATGTGAAATGAACTGAATTAAAGTTTGAGCTGACAGTGCAGGATTACTTCTAGAAACTCTCCGCTGTTCTTCCTCAGGTCCTATCCTGTGCCTGATTCACAGGAAAGACGTATGGAAAGTTTCAGAGATTTCTGTCAGTAACTGAAAAGATATCTGATTGTCAGATATCTCTCTGCCTCTGAATACAGAGCTTTCCTTGGGCACTAGAACATTTAACATCTGTAGTCTTCAGCCACATTCCAAAGGTTTAATATCTACTATGTACGATAAGGTATGTACTTTTAGAGAAGATTAAAGCTAAGCAAGATAAAAGTCTTAAAGCTCTCCAGTGCTTAGAGACGTACTGTGTATGAATGGCTCAAATGCCTGGTTATTCAGCATCAGTCTCTAACTACTTCAGTTTAAAGAGGTGCACAATGCCGTCATTACTTCTTACACAGCGTGAGTCCTCACTTTGATATGCGGACAATTTTGGCACTTCAAAAACTGCATGTACTCAGATCTAAGCCAGAATATTCATTCACTCATTCCTCTTACTGTAAGCCTTTTTCTTCTTAAGAGCCTAGATAAATATAGTATTCTAAGATCTCCTCTTGATGGCTTGCAACCCTGTGGGGGGTCTGAAGCCTGAACATTAGCAACGGTGACGTAGATCAGCCCTGCATGTGTGCAGAAATAGTCAGCATGGAAGCTAGTGCAATATATTACTTCACACAGGGCCCCCATCTCTGCATGATTGAAAGAGTTTTAGGCGAAAACGAGCCACAAAAACAGTGCGGGGTGACATTTCAGGCAGCTACTGGGGCTGTAAACAGGGTGAGATGGGGAAGTTAAGATGCTGCAGGCTTTTTGTCTTGTGTAGAGAAATTCTCTATCACACAGTGGAGGCATGTAAAACACACTAAAGGGCATAAAAAAACAGAAAGAGCATAAATGACTCCTTAAGGACCCAATCTCTGAGGTGTTCTGCTGAATAGCTGTTTAAAAAAATGATCAAGTTTGACCACAGAGTGTTAATTCTATATGAAGCTGAAGCATCAATTAGCTCTCAATGTGACTTTAATCAAATAAAGCAAGGGCCATAATATGCCATCCCCTCCAGAATGAACCCTCTCTGACAACTGAAGTTCAATCTCTATGAAGCAGTGGGTTGGAATAGAAATGCAGTATATAAAGGAGGAGAATATGAAAGCTGAGAAAGAAGTTTCCTCTTTTATAAGGTTATCCTCTTTAGTCTCAGCAGGGCATTTCCTTTGAAGACCCCTCACCTGGTATGAAGACGTGAGCATCAAACTGGGAATATGAGGTTTGTTATCTTTCTTTCCTCCCACAGGGCTCAATGGTGGACCTGTTTGCATGGTGCGAGATGACTGGTATGTCACCTCCTCATTGTATCCCCACCCCCTCCTCAAGAGCCACGTGCACAGGAAAACAGCCTACCCATCAGCGGCTTTCCCACTCACCAAAGGCCCTAATGCAATCAGTGGAGATAAAAACAAATCAGGTATGTTCACACCTACATGCTGCAGCCAAATTTCTCCGAAGCTGTTCTTTCACCCACAGTCCTTTGAGCTTCAGAGTAAGCCGTGTCTTTCCTCTTTATTTCCCAGCACTGTTTTCAGAGGCCTGGAGGGAAGAACTGAAAGAACTCACCACTAAAGTCACTTTGTCCTCTCAAGCACATCAAGCTCAAAAGGATAAAGAAGTGGTACATTTATTTTCTACAAAAATGAACTCGAAAAAAAGTATTACTAATTGATGAGTAAGACCATTTAATTTTTTGTAGTTTTCATCAACTTTCAGGGTCGATGCCTTGTTCTGTGAAGTGTGCGTTGGTTGAATTCTGATCATCACATACTCCTCAGTGACTGAGGGATGGATGTTTGATATCAGATCAGGCAAACATCATTTATTCACAAAGCAAGAGAGACAACTGAGTTTGAAAGGCACAAAAAGGGATGAAGTGATTAGAAAGTTAAGTCAGATATTAAAGTCATTGGGTGCATGTTCATCGCTTGCTTGTCAGTGTGATATCTCAGAAATACTTAGAGAGGTTTTTTCTTCCCTTCACAAATTTACTTTGACTCAAGGATAAATTAATTAGATTCATGAGGTCACAGGATAAATTTATTTGATTTTTGAGGTGACAGGTTCATTCACTCAGTGATTTTCATCATGCATGACCCAAACACACTTCACACAGACAGAAGCGTGACGTGGTTACATCCTGTCCAAACAAAAGCCTTAGTGTAAAAGTTGAGTTGCAGGTCTGCTGTCCACACTACCATGGGAAGCCGTTTGGGCATAAATGTGATATTGGTAATATCAACCGTATTTCAGGTCTGCTAGTACTCAGATTGGGAGAACACGTACTCAGTTTTGGTCAACTAGTGCATGAGTAGACTTTACTGGTGAAGCAAAAAGAGGCACTAGTCATACTAGTTGGTCGAAAATTGTTCACTAGTACTACTTGTAAACCGATCAGGATGCTGTAATTAGTTATAATCCCTCCTACTTCATTTGCATTAGGTCTGCTTCTACTACAACTAAATCCTTTGCCTTTCTTAGTACTACTAGTAGACTAAAAACAGTCAACTAATACTACAAAAATTTTGTTTTACTATTAAAGGCTTTGGCGCACTAATGCATGACTAGACCTTACTAGTAAAGAAAAACTGCCTATTTGTAGACAATTTGTGGAGCTAGTAGTACTAGTAGACTAAAAAATGTTGCTAGTAAAAACTCAAAGCTGTAGCATGTAGTGTAGAAATACGTGAGCTAATAAGGGAGAACTATAACATGCTATAAAAAGTCAATCAAATCAGAGGATTCTGGGTCCGTCTCTTAGGGTTGTTCTGTACTTCACTCGTCTGTCCTCCCGAATAAATCCACACCAGACTACAACTGCTAAAGGCTCGCCTCTTTGCTGTTTTTCTGCATTTTTGTTCTGGCGAAAACTTCTTCACTAATTACATATCCTAACATGAGTGATAAAATCAGGCTAATGACATTAAATCATTTGTGATTGTCCTCACTAAGGTAGTCAAAAAATGATATTTTAATAAGATATTAAATTTTACATCTGGTTGCACAGATAAAAACAATCCATGAGCCAGATCCAGAATCAGAATTTTCAACGCAGTGCTAAATAAATGAACAGCTGGAGAGAGATTTTTTTTTCTGGAGCCTGTCACATCGCAGGGGCTCAGAGGATGGAGCTGTAACATGTGTGGAAAGAGAGGAAGCAAAAAAAGGAGACATGACAGCTCTGACAGCAGCTTCAGTAGAAAAATAGAAATGTGGAGGCGTTTTTGGTCAAATCTTCCAACAGATTCTCAGAGATCGTTGTGAGAAAGATGCATCAATAAAGTCACAACAAAGGTAGGGCGGTTAATAGAAACCTGGTTTGTCGTCTGAAGGCTGGAAACCAGACTTAAACTTAGAATGTAAGGTTCTGTTTATAAATGTAATTATTGTGCTGTTGACGTCTTTCATGATAAACCCAGTGACAGTACTGAAGGTCTTAAGTCCTGCAAAGTCAGTTTTCTTTGCCTTTAATGTTGTTAGAAGGGGCAGAAGAGCATGACATCTTTTAGTAAACCCTCAGTTCACAGAGAAATGTGCTATGCCTCTCTCAAGAAAATACACCATCAAATAGTTTCTTTTTTTTGGGGGTGGGGGAGTTGTTTATGTCACCGTACACACACTTTACATACAGTACACACATTCTGTCATTTGAATATAAACGTAACTACACAGATGTCTTCTAGGACCAACCAGAAGAAGAACTAGTCAGCCGGAAGACCCAGTACTCAGCTGAAACTGGGAGAATCATCCCACCATCTTCAAAGTCTCACCATCGCAGATCGTTCTCCCAGCGCCTGGCGTATCCACAGCCCCTCCACGATCAAGAGCTCACGGTGAAACATTCTCTCTTTTTTTCCCCCTGAGTTGTAAAGTCATATGGGGTAGTATGAGGTTGAACTGAGGGGAAGCTTCAAATACTTCATTCTTGAGGAAACCGGTCTTTTACAGATCAGAAAGAGACGTCAAACATACTTGAAAGTCCAAAGATTACACAGCAGTGGCAGAAGATTGCCCTGCATTTATGCTGTTGTCAGAAAGTGTCCCCTTGCTTGGTTTTTGGAGCTGTCAGTCTAACAAACATCCTCTCTTGTCAGGTGCTGGAGCTGCTTTGTCAGATCCTGCAGACAGACTCTCTCTCCGCTGTGCAGCAGTGGCTTCTGCTTGCAGGGCAAAGAGGTAAAGGCTTCTTTCTCCCAAACAATTTTAGGTGATTTTCTGTTCAGAAATGGCAGATTTTCAACTTGGTCACATTATCAGTCCCTCCAGGAAGTTGCAATTTTGCAACAGTCAACACAAATTTAGGCAGTCCTTGTGAATTTAGCGTGGCCTGTCGGCTCTTTCAAATCGCTGAAACTTTTCTGCATCTTTGGCCAAAGTTGCTCTGCTCTCCTCTTCTCCTCCCAGCTCTGCACATCAGCACACCTCAGGCTGACCTCCTTGCCTTTGGTTTAGAGCAGGGGTGGGCACTTGGTGGCGTGGGGGCCACATAAGGCCCTCCACCTCACTCAATGCAGCCCATCAATCATTTCCAAAAAAAAAAAAAAAAAAATGTAACTAGTAAGAATGATTCATCTTGAGTTAAGATTTCTAGTGCATGTTTTGTTTTTGCAAGTCTTTGAAGAACTTACTTTGCTTTGACTGTGTCTCTAAATACATTTTATGAAGCATTAAAATATAATATACAGCATTAGAAAAAACTATATTTGAAAACAATGGTAGATTTAAAATATTTGTGCCTTAAACACTAGTAAACACTAATCCTTCATTGCTTTAAAAAGAAACTCGAGTTGGCTTTAGTTTTGTGTCATAGAATTGTGAATTTTTAGCTGTGTGTAAGGAAAAATATATTAATGTTGGCTTAGTGATTTTTTGAAGTTTCATGTTTTTATATTTTTTGTTTATTTATATATTTTTCTCACTGAGAGTGCCTGACAGTATGCAACACTGTGGCCCACGGGCACTGACATTTTTTTTATGTGGCCCTCTTGGTAATCAGAGACTTCAGACTTCCTGTCCAATTTTTTTACAACCAGTCCATCAGTAAACCTTCTCTGTCCTGCAACTGCCTCAAAGAAACAAGCCTGCATGGACAATTAGTTGAACAAGAAGGGGCGAACCTAACCTTTCTGGTTGGGGTGGCCCAGCCCCCAAATAAAGACCAAGAAAAAAAAGAATTGTTTGGGTTGAATGCTTACATTTGGTCTACTCTGCCCCTCTCCAAGAACCAGGTCACTACTCCTTGCAGAAAAAGCTGTTTTCTGTTAAAAAAAAAAAAAAAAAAAAAAAAAAAAAAAGGGAAAATTTCATTAAAGAATCAGGGTATATCTTCAAAAAATCTTAACTTAATACAATTAAGCCTTATAACATAACAACTTTTTCCACAGCTTTTTAAAAAACCTGATGCAACATCTTGTAATTTTTGCTGCAAAAAATACATAAATGTCACTTGAAATCCTGGAGGGTTGTTTAATTAAAAAAATATATTTTTCTAGCCACAAATGTTTGAAAAACCTGCAGCAAAATCAGGCTTTTTCTGCCACCACAATCACAAAAATTTGCCACAAAATCCTGGGGAGACTGACATTGTGTTCATATTTAATGAATCACTTTGAGACATACATCTGCACAACAGTACATTCATTGTAAAAGTCATGGCTTTAAAAAAGGAATTTCAAGAGTTTATAAAACTTAAATGGATTTTACCTGACAGCAAGAAGCTTCTAAAAGATTGACTGAACCAAGCAAACTACCTCCTCAAGTCTTCTTTGTACGGATGCTTTTCAATTCAATAGCACCTTCCAGCACTGTCAGATTTCTGGTGAAGCGATTTGGTCACACAAAAGAAAAGTCTCAAAGTTTAACTGCAAACTTTAGACGGTTGGACACTTTGAAGAAAGAAAATGAGATTTTTTTGTAAGTGAATACCTGACAGGCATGCCTCAAACACAGACAGCAATGTCATGAAATTAACTGCTTTGTCCAGGGATAATGGTCTTTGAGTAACGTTCATCAGGCTGAACTGAACTGTAATTACTTTTGCCGAGGAGGTTATGTTTTTACCAGTATTTATCTGTTAGCAAGATAACTGAAAAAGTTATGGCTGGATTTTGAATAAATTTCCAGGGCATGGCACAAAGAAGTTTTTTGATTTTGGTGGTGATCCAAGTACAGATGTGGATCCAGGGAATTTTTTCCTCCACCAAGGAGGTTATGTTTTTGCCGGCATGTGTTTCTGTTTGTTTGTTTGTTAGCAAGATAAACGAAAAAATACTGGACTGATTTTGATGAAATTTTCAGGAGATGTTGGAAACGGCCCAACTTAAAAATTGTTAGATTTTGGTGGTGATCCAGATAACCACCATTAGCGAACAATTGTTTTTGCTCAATAACTGTCTGACTAATAATATCAACATGATTCTGAGTGGTAGGTGTGGGTTTTCAAAGTTAATGAATTATATTATGATGGTAACTTTATCATGGATCTATTGCTTATAGATGTAACAGCATTATGTGAGCTACCATGGCGGAGGTTTGTGCTGTCTTAGTGCTTTCTAGTTAAAACATTCGTTAACATTGCGAGAGGGCAGTTTTAAAAGAAATTGCTAATAACTCAGTCCACATTAGAGCAAAGCTTGACAGTGTGCCCCCCTCCCCAAAAAGAAAGAAAAAGAAAAGATGAGGACTTGCTCTGCTTTTATCAGCTACCTCACAATGAGAGTCACCAGTTGACATGGTAACTTCTTAAGCCGCTGCATCGTCAGAGCACAGATGGTGTTTGTTTAATCCGCCGCTCATTAGTCCAAGATGATCTGAAGCTTCTGTTCATTATTGATAGGTATTTTATTACCTCCACAGGCATATGTTTTTTGTCTCTTTGTTTGTCTGTTAGCAAGATTATGCAAAAACTACTGGATGGATTTGCAAAAAAAGATTTACCGGAGGTGCCGTTTGGTCCAAAGGAGAAGCTCTTACATTTTGGTGATCTGAATATTTATCTGGATGCAAAAAATTCCCTAAATTTTCTAAAAATCCTGTAAGTCATTGGTCTGTATTTTAAAAAACATATCTCTGCCATCACGTAATGGATCCGCTTCAATATGTACAGGATAATATACATAATATAACTCTGTCATCAAGGTAAATTTCATCTGGATTGATCCAGATTGACATTACGAAAAACATTAAAGTTTATAATAGCAAATCCCATTTATTTCTCCTCAGCTGCTGTGAGGGGTTTGCCCCCTTTACTTAATTATGGGGACTGTACTTTATTTGCAAACTGACGTCAACATTTTACAAGCCTTTGTCACTACATTTCCCTGCTTCCCTTTCAATGCCGGTGGAGGATTTCTCCACATGGACAGACATGAGCGCAGACTCGGCTGTCCAATCGGAGTGCGTGGTGATCCAGAATTGTATCTTTTACAGGGGTTGTGGAAAAGCCGCTGCCGTAACCAGGCTGCTTGGCAGAGTTAGCTCTCACCTCTGAATCGAATCCCTCCACATCAGGAAGTTGAGTAGTTAGAATGCATGAAAACAATATATAGCAGTGAGTTTATCTCTGGTTTAGCTTTTTCATTCACCACAGCATCAACAAAGACAAAGAGCCTGAGTATAAAGTCTGTGCTGTCAAGATACAAAGAATGATATGGTCGTCCTTTCAAAATAAAACACCCTTCAACTCAGTCATTTAAAAAGGCTCATCATGGCCTGTTAAAGGCCTAGGGCCCAGTTGTTGGGGACCTCTTCTCTGGACTGAGCTCGGGCTAAATATTGAGATTATATTGTTTTTAAATTAAACTTAATGGGCTCTGCCAAGAAAAGCAAAAGTTACATTTTCTAACCTAGCAACAGTGAGACATTCTCTAAAACGGAACTTGTTGGCACAACAAAACTATTAATGGACAAAGGCCTTTTACATTTTTTATACTAATTTTCAGTACACCACTCAGCACTCCTAATGTGATCCGCTTAGTAGCTTGATCTGTTTGAAGGCTAATGGCCCGTCTCCTGGCACGCTGTGAGGGCTGAATTAGTGATTTAATTAACTACACAAAAAGCCAGCAATCGAACCCACCGGCATGCCGCCACAGTGATTTGCTCATAAGAAATGCTGTGATGCCTCTTATGTTCTGCATGGTGTGGTTGGTTCTCAGAGAAAGACCTGGTGATGGGGATGATCCAGCAGGCTCTGGATGGAGTTGACCTTTCAAACCGTCCACAGCGGGACTTTCCACTGCTTTATGAGCCACCGTTTGTCGGGTCATGGAGGAAAACACGGAGAACCAGGTCAGGATTGTTGCTCAGATTTTAATGTTTAAATATGATTTTTATAGTAAAGTTTTGTACATTTTATTCATCAACCTTTACAGCTCCAAGAAAGTGGACCAAGCTTCAAGCCATGACAAACCAGGTACTACATGGTGGTCTTCTCTACTCTAATTGCTTCTTAGCTTCTTGTATCCATGGAGATAATTGTACATGTTCTTTCCTCGCCCATCTGTTTGCACAGCCCTTCCATGACATTCATTTAAAATTTATTTATAGTGAATACCACAAAGAAATAGTCCACTAATACGATTTTTGCTGAAGAGGTTAAATATTTCAAACTCAGAGTGCACTGGGGAAACTTTTCTAAGGTCTTTTTGTCATGGTATCGTTGGGTCAGGCATGAGAAGCATGCTAATTAAGCTTTAAAATGACAGAATGTTTAGTGAAGGGTTAGGTAAATGTTAGTTTTAATGTTAAATATTTGAATCAAGTGTCATAAAAGATGTAAAATCTGGGTTTTAAATTTTTTGCAAGAGGAACAAAGAAAAGGAGGTATTGTATCCAGGTTTCATTGCCTAAAATAAAAATAGTTATACTTAATTTAATGAGCTAAACACAGAATGCAGGCCAGTTCAACTACTTTTTAAATGCAAGTAACAGAGTTTTATGGGTGATTTTACTGTCTTTTCACTTTAAAATAGATTTAGTAAACTTCTTCACCATGAAGCTAATTTTAATTTACACAAAAAACCTGTAATGCAGTGTGTCTTATAGTGCAAATTATATGGTATAACACAGCACTTAGAATAGAGACAGGAGACTGGAGAGCTTCTCCTTCTTCAGTGCAAACAGATAGTTATAAGTAAAGTATTAAATAGTTAAAAGTAAAGTATATGTACAAAAAATGAACAAGATAAAATCCTATAGGAAAGTGTATTTGAAAGTGTCTATATTCAAATACAAGGTAAGAAAAAAAGGATAAATATTAATAATATAAAAAAATAGAAATGTACTGCCGGTATAATTGAATATTTGCAGAATATTTATAGTGCACAGGGTGATTGATACTCACAGCTAATTATATATCACATATGGTTGTACTCTTGTACTCACTTCTGTTGAACTCTAATCTGCAGAGAGGATCGGAGATGCAGAGGTACTCGAGATCCACGCAGGAGATCACATTCATCCACAGGATGAGCCACTTGAGCACACAAAAGATGAGAGGAGCTCTTGATTATATAAGCAGTGATATATGATGTAAAAAGGTTTATATATAATTTTTTTTATAAGTTCCTTAGAGAAACAGGTCCATTTTATAAGAAAGCAACAGGTCTTTAGATTAAACTTAAATAACAGCCTGGTTGTATTCTGTAGCTTCATCAGTGATTGTTTCACAATGTGCAATGATCTTTTCATTATGGGGGATTTTGTCTGATGGATTATGAGTGAAACTGGAAAAAAATTGACTGACAATAATCTTAAATAAACTTACCACATGCACAATGTTATATACTCAACTTAAATGTCTTCTTAAATAAAGAGAAATGAATGAAGAAGGATGTTTAAATAACAATTGCGCTCCTAGTACGGGTTTTAAGCAGACAGTGCACACTATTTTGGTCCAAACGATAATCTTCAAAGGAATACGCCAACTTTTTTTTTTCTTTTCGTGTCTTGCCTCACTCCTGAGTCCATGACAAGCAGATAGACACCATTCTTTTGACTGTGCGTGCAGTATTAGCTCGAAAACTGATCAAGCTTGATGTTTGTGAAAAGTGATGGCCCTGTTGTGCGCCCTCTGGTGGTATCTTCCAATAAAACGTGTCACGTGCAGGCAATATAGACAAAAATGCTCATGATGCCAACAGACCGGAAAGCGGACACAAGGAGAACAACAGGTTTATCTCCAGCCTTACAGCAAATTCCTTTACTGAACTCTAATATAAAAAAAAAAACTTGACCTGCAGACTTCACTTTCTGGACTTCAGTGCTCTGGATCCATATTTATCTTTTAAACGTCGCATTAAGAAAATCCTCTTATCAACTCTGTCTCTTAGAGTTTTCTACATAGTTAGCTAATGCAATGCCATTTGTTGCCATAGAGACTGTACCATGTATGTACTTTAGAGAAGTAAAGGTTCATATAAGCCATTAAAGAGAAGTAACCCTAAAGAGAAATAAAGTGCTCTGTTCATTATGACGATTTGATGTTTCTACTGAGTCCTTGCTCAGTCAGAGTTCATGTTTACCTCTGTAAAAAGTTAACGTAGGATTTTCTTTACCAAACTTTTTCTTTCTTATTTTACTGACAAAAGCCAGAGTGCGTAACTTTTAATAAATAAACTGTAGTGTAACATAACCTTGGTCAAAGCCAGTAAGTCTGGCTTTTCACAGTAGGATGATAATACAATCCCTTTGTTGTAATAGAGCGAGGTCTGAGCAACACTCGAAAAGATCCACTGTGGTCACAGAAATTACAGCATTACTGGGTGTTAATGGTTGAAACTGCAGGAACTTCAGAGACGAAATTCTCTGAAACAACCAAGGTGATGATTTATTCTTCGAATGCATTTATACACTGCTCTAACATCTGCTAAGATGTTTTGCTTCAAGATGTCAGAGCAAATAACAACATAAAAGAAAAACAGGACTCTATTTACCAGCATGTCTTCTGTCAGTCACTTTAAATGATTCATGTTTATGTGCATGCTGTATCGTTCAATCTGGCTTCATGATTCATCTATGATGGAGCATGTTCAGCTGATTTTTATGGGACTAATTCAACATAACCTCAAGGGACAGAACTGGTTTTATATCTGCAAATCTCAAAATACACACTGATAAAAAAACAACGTTCTCTATTATTGTTTTCTATTTACATACCACCTCTCAGGGGTATAATTCAGAACAATGGTGCCTCACCATTCTTCCATTATGCTGATGATGTGTTTTACCAAATGGGCTGAAAAGTGCAAATGAGAGGTCAAAAATAAACAGAAAAACACCTGCTTATAATGTGTCTGTTGTACCTACGCTGTGTTACTCACATGCCTGCCGTGCACAGACTGCATCTGTCTTTAAATGTATGCCATCTTGCTCTGCCTTTTTAAACACCTTATTTGTTAGTCTGGCGTTTGCTGGCTGTCTGAGGGATTAAAGGTCACAGGCATTCAATGTTGGTTTTTGGCTTTGCCGCTGATGTGCAGAGATTTGTCTGGATTCTCCGAACCTTTGATGATATGACTGTAGATGATGAAATCTCTAAATTTCATGCAGTTTTGCGTTGAAAACGTTCTTAAACTGTTGGAGTCTTTGCTCACGCAGTCCCATCCATGCTTGTGAACGACGAAGGCTCCTTTTATACCCAGTCGTGACTCTCACCTGTTTCAAATTTACCTGTTCACCTGTGGGATGTTCCAAACAGGTGTTTTTTGAGCATTACTCAACTTTCCCAGTCTCTTGTTGCCCTGCCCCAGCTTTTTGGAACATGTTGCAAGCACTGAATTCAAAATGAGCGAATATTTGCTATAAACAACAACGTTTATCAGTATGAACATTAAATATCTAGCCTTTGTGGTGTATTCAATTGAATACAGGCCGATATGAATTTGCAAACCATTGGATTCTGTTCTTATGCGTTACACAACGTTTCAACTTCATTGGAATTGGGGTTTGTATTTCAATTTCAAAATTTTGACATAAATATTTCTATAAGTGAAAATGAATGTCTGCAGAACCAATTATCTGTATTGGTATTGGCCTTATAAATAAATATCTGTCGCCCTCTAGTCATTAATGTCTTTATTTATGATTATGGATAAAGAAACTGCATCTGAGACCGAGGCTACACCGATGAGGTACTAAATTATGCTCCATTAAGTGAATGTATTGATGAAAAGGCTACAGCTTGTGCACTTAGTGATTTCACCAACTGACTAACTGACTTAAAAGGTGTTTTTCAGCAGCTAAAGCATTCATGTGTGATGTTTACATGTTTCTTCTTTGGCTGCCTGACATACAAAACAAAGAAAAGTGGGTCAGTCTGAATAGACAGAGTAAAGATGAATGATGGTGACTCACAGGAAATGAACCCACCTGACCTCCCAGGTCAGCAGGGCTCCATTAGTTCCTATAGATCACAGAGGGCTGTTTGTAGCTCTTCTGCTTGGTCAATAAACCTCAGTATAACCCATTTAGACTTAAGAGCATTTTAAAAATCACTCTCTAAAAGTAGTCCAATATCCTGAACATAAATTTAACAGCTACTCTTGACTTCTCAGCCTCAGTACCAGGTTGAAACATGAAAAAAACTAGAAAGCACTCGGAGAGGGCAAACCTCCGCCAAGGTAGCTCACATATTGCTGTTACATCTATAAGCAATAGCTCCATGATAAAGTTACTATCATAATATGATTCCTTGACCCTGAAAACCCACACCTAGCACTCAGAATCATGTCGGCATCATTATTAGACAGTTATTGAGCAAAAATGATTGTTCACTAATGGTGGTTATCTGGATCACCACCAAAATCTAATCACCATCCTGAACATCTCCTGAAAATGTCAGCAAACAAACAGACATACGCCAGCACAAACATAGAAGTAACCTTAAAGAGAAATAAAGTGTTCTGATCATTATGATGATTTGATGTTTCTACTGAGTCCTTGCTCAGTCAGAGTTCATGTTTACCTCTGTAAAAAGTTAACGTAGGATTTGCAGATTTTGTTAACCAAACTTTTTCTTTCTTATTTCATTGACAAAACCCAGAGTGCATGACTTTTAATAAATAAACTGTAGTGTAACATAACCTTGGTCAGAAATTACAGTATTACTGGGTATTTAATGTTGGAGACTGCTGAAATGTCCAAAATTCTCTGAAACAACCAAGGCGATGATTTATTCGTCTGATGTATTTTTACCACCGAGTGCTTTTTTTGGAATGTGCTGCAGGCATAACATTCAACATGACCAAATATTTGTAAGAAAACAATGGAGTTTATCAGGGATGCACAATATTATCAGACTAATATCGTATCGATACTCATGATTTTTTTTTTTTTGCCAGTATTTACAGCCAATATTTTGACTACTTGAATTGACAATGAAAATATATTTTGGTCGTAATATTGGCAAAATGTAGAATGCACCATGAATGTTTACCTCATCATCATGAAATGTCCACTTTAATGAATCAAAAGTGTCATTCACTAGATGATAAATGTTGTCGTTCTTGTGTCACATTTGTTTCTAAAGCCAATGCACTGTAGTCATAGAAGAAACAGGGGAATTTTGGTAAAGCAGAGACTTTGTGCTCTGGACAGAAAGTATCGATATTAATATATTGGTGATGAGTTTAGAAATATTGGCCAAAATCCAATATTGTGCATCCCTAAAGTTTATCATGACTTCTCTTGTCTCTGTAGTGTATTTAATTGGATACAAGGATTTGCAAATCATTGTTTTCTGCTTTCATTTGAACGCAACATCCCAGCTTCACTGGAATTGGGGTTTGCACAACATGGTGAGCCAACAACGGCATCCACCACTGAGCTCCAACTTTTATTCAACATTCATACATTCTCTATAAAAGTACAGTATTTCCAGTCTTACCTGAAAATTATTTCTTGATAGCTGTGGTACTTAAAAGTGTAACAACATTTTCAAAGCAAACAAAAGTGATGCAAGGTCCCAAACTAACTGCAGTTGGTTTGCATTTTTTTTTAATGTAATAATGCTTTAAAATTCACAACTGGGTCAAACCACATGTTTTTTATTTTGTAGAAACTTAGAAACCCATGCTCTGGTCTGCCACCCCAAGCCAACAAAGTCATCCAAACTAGGGATACATATATTGGCACAATATTGCCCAAAAAGTTGATTATTGCTATCAAATTTCTGCCAATGTTTAGCCATATATAGACTATAATAATGGCAGAATGTACAAATGTACCATAATGATTTACTTCATCATAGCTGTGCGTCCACTTTTATAAATTACAAGTATAATTTATTCAAGAATAAAATGTTTGGCTCTTGTTTCAGAGCTGTTTTTACACAAATGGACTCTATACATGAAAGGAACTGGTCAGTTGTAGTGAAGTGGAGACCTTGTGCTCTTGATATTAAATATCTGTATCTGGATGTGATAATGATTTTTATAAATATTGAGATATTGGATATAAGTACTGTGCATCCCTATTTCAAACATTACAGACTGGTTTTTTTCTCTCTACAATAAAAAGTCAAAAATGCAGCTGAGTGTCAGAGACAGACAGAAAAAACAAAGATGAAAAAGAAAACAAAATAATTCATACTTCTGATTCCTGCCTTTGAAATAACCCACTTCACCTCTCTGGTCAGCGGCCTTGTATTGATTGCTTGAGAATTGATTGCGTGGATCAACGATCTTGATCTGAGACGTGCGCTTCTCTCCTCTCAGGCAGTCTGCTCATCCTCCATCTACTTTTTTCTTCGATGATCTGCATCCCATCTCTGTTCTTTCACTTGTGACATCCATCCGTCCACTTGACATTTTCCAATGCTTTTCTTTGAGCATGACATTTTCATAATTACCCGTTATTTGACTGCTGCTGTCCTCATCATATATGGCCCTGCAGACCTACATGATCATCAAAATGTACAACATTTTCTCTGCCTTCAGCCTAAACGGTTTGGCCTCAAGAAAAGTACAGCCAATCTCTGCAAACTGGGGCACAGGTTTCTTGGTGATGGCATAGTTTTTTAAGTCTAATCTAATTGAGTCTAATAACCACGATGCATGTAGTGTTATAGAATGAGCCACATTTTTTAAAATTTTGATATGAGGTGAAAAATCAAATATCGACCAAAAAGGTTTGGGCTGCACAATTCCTGCTGAAATGTGAATTAAGATTTTCTCTCTTTGAGTGTTAAGATCAAACTCTCGAGATTCTTATTCCAGGGAATTATTTTGTTCCAACAAAATGTAAAGCTTTCTACGGATATAGCACAGGGCTAAAGGTGAAAGTCTCTTAATTAACATCGTCTTTTCTGTGTAGGTAACTAAAGTACTACTGAACTGCAGTGCTTAATCCTCAGCTTCCAGGCTGCAAAAGGCTTTTGTGAATGCTTGTTGCTCTTTTATGCCAGATTCTGAGGAGATTTGAGAGTTTGTAAGCAGAAAATTTCATGACATTCAAGGTCACCGTACAAAAGTAAAAAAAAAAGTGCATTAAAGTTTGAACACGTGAGTTTTGAGTCTGTTTTTAAAGAGGAGTAAGGAGTCTGTGTTGTTGGGGAGTGAGTTTCATAAGTGGGAAGCTGAATGCTCAGAGGGGACAGACAGATGGACAGAGGAAGAAGATCGGAGGGTACAGGCAGGTTCAGAAGTGTGAATGTACTGAATGCAGAATTTTGAAAAAAACACATGCTAACAAATGACTTTTTTGCAGATTTTAGAACCCAATAAAAGAGACTTCTGAGGACCTTTGCAGGCGGGAGAACATTCTGGTGCAAAAGGTTTGGTCATATTTCACTTAAAAAATTAGTTATAAGCATTTTTCCTTCAGGTCAGATTTTTGAAAAACCATATGCTAACATATGATTTTTTCTGCCATTTCAGACCCTGAAAAAAATATGCTAAAAAGTGGCTTTTTGGGAACATGCTGGTGCAAAAGGTTTGGACATATTTCTGTGGTGGCCCCGAAAATGCAAACCACAACGGCAAATTTCTAAACACAACAGCAAATAAAAAAATGCTACAGCAAATAACTAAACACAACGGCAAAGAACTAAACACAATTACATTAAAGGGATCATTCAGTTTTTTTTTTAAGTGGGGTTGTATGAGCTCCATATGGCCACTAAGCACATTAGATGCAGTAGAAATTTTTGATCTTCTCCCTCAGTAAACCACAATTTGTAAAAGTTTGTGATGCAGAACCATCTGCAAACAGGGAAGTATTGTACCAAATACGAAGTGTATTTTCTCCGCCCACAAGAACTCCCATCAAAAAATAATACCACAGTTTAAGAGTACGCTACCTAGAAATATTTTTTTAGTGCATTTTGAGCATAAACTTTTCGGAAAAATAAAGTTTATCTGGAACTACCCGACTCATGTCACGTATTGACGTTTGACGTGAGTCGGTTAGTTGAAATGTTCAAAATTTTTTCCAAGGGGGCATGCCCCCTGACCCTCCTAGAGGGGTCATATCCTCTCCCCCCCCACCTGACCTGTTTTTATGCTGGCATAGTACTATCAAAGCTACATTAGCAGAATATCATAATAATCAAAATGGTGGCTGAAGCATTAAGAACAAAAGAGACTCAGGCACCCTGGCTTATGCATCCCTTAATTCTGGGCCTGGTTTTAATTTATTTGGATAAAATAATACACAGCAACATTTTATACTTGTGTGTAGTTGTACGGTTTTGAATAAAAAGGTTGTACCTTTGGCTGAAAGTGTCTCCATATTTCTGCTTTAATGGGCAAGTTTTAAAACACAAAGGTCACCTTGAAACTCACCTCGCCTTTGTCCCAGAAACTCATCAGTTTGGTTTGTTTAGCTTCAGAGCCGCAGCTTTAATTTCCATTAAACATTGTTAGCAGATGACGCTAGGTTATAATGAGATGAACCTTTTTAACCAATCACTGACTCCTCAGATTAAACTGAGCCCTGATTTAATTTTATCTATCAAAGTTTTAATCAAGAGTTTTGAATCTTAGGGCCTTAAAAAGTCTTTTAATTTCTTAAATAAGATTTCTGCATTACAAAGCCTATATATAAAGCCTTGAAAGTTTTTAAAAATCTGTTATTTGATTGTTGAATTGTAAGGCCTTAAAAAGTTGTGTAGTCTTGAATTACATTCTTGAATCATTAGGCTCTAAAAAGCCTTGAAAAGTACTGAAAAGGTTTTAATATGATTTTGGAATTTCAAGGCCTTAAACTGTCTTACAAAGCATTCAGAAGTCTTCAGTGAGAATTCTGAAATACAAGGCCTTATAAAGTCTTAAATGACTTTTTATATTACAAGGCCTGAAATAGTTTGAAAAGTCTTAAAAGGTCTTTAGAAAGGATGTTAAATTGTAAGCCTTAAAGAGCTTTGAAATGTCTTGAATACAATTTTTCAATTTTACAGCCTTAAAAAGTCTATTTCTGAATTACAAAGCCTTATATATAAGGCCTTAAAAGGTTTTTAAAGTCTGTTATTCAATGGTTGAATTATGATGCCTTTAAAATGTCTTAATTTTCTTTATTAGATTCTTGAATTGTTAGGTTTTTAAAGTCTTGAAAAGCATGTAAATATTTTAATAAGATCTCTGAATTACAAGGTCTTATAAAGTTTTCAATTAGATTGTTGAATTAAATTCCTAATAAAACTTTAAAAGTCTTATAAGGTGTTTAACAAGGATGTTGAGTTTTAAGGCCTGAACATACTTGCAAAGGTCATAAGATTTCTGAATAACAAAGCCTTAAACAGCATTCAATCAGGTGTTTTTAATTAGAAGGCCTTAAATAGTTTTACAAAATATTTAAATGTTGTTAATAAGAATTCCAAAATACAGGGCATTATAAAGTCTTAAATTAGTATTTAATTAGTGTTAAAGACATCTCAGAACAGATGTTTGTCTCCATAGCTCAAGGAATTAAAGTAAGGACTAAGAGCTTGAAGGTCAGAGGTTCAAGTCTCGGCCAATTTCAGTGGATTTGAAAGTCTAATGTCCAAAGACAGAAGTCAAGACTTCTTGGAAGACCAACAGGTGTCTGTCTCCATAGCTCAGTCAGATAGAGAAAGGGCTCTAAGTCTCAAGGACCTGGGTTTAGTCTTGTCTAGTTTCAGTTGGTTTTATTGTCCAATGTCCGAACAAGGAAGTGAAGACCTCTCAGAAGGACCATCAACTTCTGTGACCATGGCTCAAGGAGTTAGAGAGTGGTCTTGGCTAAACTTGTTAAAATTTAAAGTCTAATGTCTAAAGACAGAAGTCAAGAACTCACAGAAAGCCTGACTGGTGTCTGTCTGCATAGCTCAAGGAGACTGAGAAAGGGCGAGGGCTCTGAAGGTCCCAGGTTCAAGTCTTGGTTGGACCTGTTAGATTTTAAAGTCTAATGTCTAAAAGACAGAAGTCAAGACCTCACAGAAAGCCAGAGTGGTGTCTGTCTGCATAGCTCAAGGAGATAGAGAAAGGGTTAAAGCTCTGAAGGTTCGAGTCTTGCTTGGCCTGGATGGAGTTTAAAGTCCTTATCCCAAGGGTGGAGGATAAATGCGTCCCGAAAACATCTCCCATTGTGAAGGGCGGTGATAGTCTGGTGGTAAGATGCGCCGCTCTAGGCCCCAAGGAATGGGGTGATTCTGGGTTCGATCCCCAGCAATTGGGCAACTGGATCAACGAAGGTGAAGCTTGGGCTGGACCGGGGCCATGGGGGATGTTGTTCCTTGGTGTTCTGGGAGAGTCTACTTGCTCAACAGCCTCTCATTATAATGGTCATAGTCAAATTAGTCTCTTATTACAGAAAAATTGAAACTTTGACCCCTAGGTGTAAAATTTCAGCTGTTTCTGACATCCTGTCTCATTACCCCCTACCTCTCCCAGAGCACCAGTCCGAGCTTCACCTTTGTTGATACAGTTGCTGAGGATCGAACCCAGAATTACTCGATTCTTTGGGGCCTAGAGTGGCACATCCTACCACTAGACTATCGACACCCTTCACAATGGGAGATGTTTTCGGGGCGTATTTATCCTTCACACTTGGGATAAGGACTTTAAAATCTATCCAGACCAAACAAGATTTGAACCCAGCACCTTCAGAGACCTAGCCCTTTCTCTATCTCCTTGAGCTATGCAGACAGACACCACTCAGGCTTTCTGTGAGGTCTTGACTTCTGTCTTTGGACATTAGACTTTAAAATCTTACAAGTTCATCCAAGACTTGAACCTCTGACCTTGAAGCTTACTGTCCACTCTCTAACTCCTTGAGCCATGGTCACGGATCACTTCCTCATTTGGACACTAAACCAACTAAAACTAGACAAGACTTGAACCCGGAATCCTCAGACTTAGGGCCCTTTCTCTATCTCATTGAACTATGGAGACAGACATCGAGTGGTCCCTCTGTGAGGTCTTGACTTCTGTCTGTGGACATTAGACTTTAAAATCCACTGAGATCAGACAAGACTTGAACCCTGTACCATGAGTCCGCAGTCCTTTCCCTTTCTCCTTTAGCCACACAACAAACACCTGTTCCTCCTTCTGAGATATCTAATACTAATTAAATACTAATTGAAGACTTTATAAGGCCCTGTATTTTGGAATTCTTATTAAAACTTTTAAATACTGTGTAACACTATTTTAGGCCTTTTAATTCATGGAGAACATGCTGGTGCAGAAGGTTTGGTCATATTTCACCTAAAAAATGAATTGTTAGCATTTTTTCTCTTCTACGACCGCCAGCGTCTTCTTGGATTATTGTCTCTCTCCTTGAGTGTGCGTGCTCTCGAGTGCATTTCTGTCACTGACGCTCCCAGGTTGCTGCTGCTGCAGAAGATGGCTTGACAAACCCTGATTGGCGCCGACGGCCACCAGCCCCAAACTACCAATGAGGAGTGAGTGAACAGCCGAGGAGGATATCAGAAGCCGGCAGACCTGACACTCAGGAGCAAGCTGTAGCTAGCCATGCTTGCGTGCCTCTTCGCTCTCGTTTGAAAGCATTGTTGGAATTGTCTAACCTTGTAAATCTGTGAGGCACCAGTTTTGTAACTTTGTCATTTTGAAAACATTGCACACACTCTTGGAGAATTTCTGTTAGCCACATTAGGGTTTGGGGTGCTTTTTGTGCTGTAATGGTTACTTTTGATTTGTTGAATAGGCTTTTCTTTTCTCTTGTTAAAACAAATAAATCTAGTTTAGAGTCTCTTTTGTTCTCATTTTTACATTTGTTTTACATCACTCGTTTAGTTTAGTTGCCCCCCTTCTTGTTCTAAACACCTTACTTTTTGTTAAAAAATAACTTTAATCAACCGGTTAAGTGTGTTTATATATTACTTCCTTGTCCCTCAACAAGCTGGTTGTAACATTCAATCAGGTCAGATTTTTGAAAAAACCACATGCTAACATATGATTTTTTTTTGCCATTTCAGACCCTGAAAATCAACATGCTAAAAAGTGACTTTTTGGGACCTTTTCAGGCAGGAGAACATGCTGGTGCAAAAGGTTTGGTCATATTTCACTTAAAAAATTAGTTATAAGCAATTTTCCCTCAGGTCAGATTTTTGAAAAAAAAACACATGCTAACATATGACTTTTTTCTAGTTTTGGACTCTGAAAAAAAACATGCTAAAAAGTGACTTTTTGGGACCTTTTCAGGCAGGAAAACATGATGGTGCAGAAGGTTTGGTCGTGTTTCACCTAAAAAATGAGTTATAAGCATTTTTTCCTCAGGTCAGATTTTTGAAAAAAATCACATGCTAACACAGGGCTTCTTTGCCATTTCGGACCCTGAAAAACAACATGCTAAAAAGTGACTTTTTGGGACCTTTGCAGGCAGGAAAACATGATGGTGCAGAAGGTTTGGTCGTGTTTCACCTAAAAAAATGAAATATAAGCATTTTTCCCTCAGGTCAGATTTTTAAGAAAACCACATGCTAACATATGACTTTTTTCCAATATTGGACCCTGAAAAAAAATGCTAAAAAGTGACTTGTTGGGACCTTTTCAGGCAGGAGAACATTCTGGTGCAAAAGGTTTGGTCATATTTCACCTAAAAAATGAGTTATAAGCATTTTTCCCTCAGGTCAGATTTAAGAAAAAAACACACATGCTAACATATGACTTTTTTCCAATGTTGGACCCTGAAAAACAATATGCTAAAAAGTGACTTTTTGGGACCTTTTCAGGCAGGAGAACATGCTGGTGCAAAAGGTTTGGTCCTATATCACTTAAAAAATGAGATAAAGCAATTTTCCCTCAGGTCAGATTTTTGAAAAAATCCACATGCTAACATATGACTTTTTTCCAATTTTGGACCCTGAAAAAAAATAAGCTAAAAAGTGACTTTTTGGGACCTTTTCAGGCAGGAAAACATGGTGGTGCAAAAGGTTTGGTCATATTTCACCTAAATAATGAGTTATAAGAATTTTTCTCTCAGGTCAGATTTTTGAAAAAAAACCACATGCTAACATATGACTTTTTTGCCATTTCGGACCCCAAAAATCAACATGCTAAAAAGTGACTTTTTGGGACCTTTTCAGGCAGGAGAACATGATGGTGCAAAAGGCTTGGTCATATTTCACCTAAAAAATGAGTTATAAGCATTTTTTCCTCAGGTCAGATTTTGAAAAAAACACACATGCTAACATATGACTTTTTTCCAATGTTGGACCCTGAAAAACAATATGCTAAAAAGTGACTTTTTGGGACCTTTTCAGGCAGGAGAACATGCTGGTGCAAAAGGTTTGGTCCTATATCACTTAAAAAATGAGATAAAGCAATTTTCCCTCAGGTCAGATTTTGAAAAAACCCACATGCTAACATATGACTTTTTTCCAATTTTGGACCCTGAAAAAAAATATGCCAAAAAGTGACTTTTTGGGACCTTTTCAGGCAGGAAAACATGGTGGTGCAGAAGGTTTGGTCATATTTCACCTAAAAAATGAGTTATAAGAATTTTTCTCTCAGGTCAGATTTTTGAAAAAAAACCACATGCTAACATATGACTTTTTTGCCATTTCGGACCCATAAAATCAACATGCTAAAAAGTGACTTTTTGGGACCTTTTCAGGCAGGGAGAACATGATGGTGCA